>JABJVR010024367.1:0-37198 GCA_025773905.1 Chitala chitala
TATATAAAAAAAAAATATATTTTTTTTTTATTACACTGATCTTTTAACTATATTTCATAGACATCAAAACAAAGGGCACTGTTACAGATTGGATTGACAGGCCAAAAATGCCACACACATCTCTCACATTTGTGTATCCATCTGTGTGTTTCTGCCCCCTCGTTGTTCACCCAGTTCAGGGCAGAGCAGGTCTCCACTTTGTTTTGTCAGTGCACCTTCTTTATGGTGGTGTAACTTCAGAAAATGTTTCCTCTAAGTTTTCCTTGCATCTTTCCTGCTTTGCTTTTAATGACAAGTTGCAAGAGTATGTACAGAAAGTGTGCTATATATGTGTCACTTAATCATACAGTTGGGTGACAACAGAAAAACCATCGTAATTATCAACAGACATTTGTCATCCTGCATTGGCAGGTTTTTTTTGTCCACACTGCATTTCTTTATTCCTCTCCTCTGCTGTTGTCTGGCTGTATCGTTTAACTTCAGTCATTCACCTGCTATTATTTCTGTAATATTTGCAATTTCTTCTGTAAAGTACTTTGAGGCACCTCGTTGTTAAAGGCACTATATAAAAATAAATTGAATTCTCGTTGACCTGAGGAAGAGTTGCTCTTATATTTTTTTCCTTATCAGTTTACATTTTCATTTAGCAGATACTTTTGTCCTAAGTGATTTACAAGTAAGACACATGTTATGAAGAAATTTGTTCTCAGCATTTACCCCATCTCCCTGAGGGGAGCAGTGGGCAGCCATTAAAATGAAGTGAACCATGAGTGAGTCAGACTGTTTGGTGTCTGTTTGCAGTCTGAAGCTCTTCAGACCAGAGCAGGAGTCTGTGAAGTACTCAGGGTCCCGGGACTTGGAGTCTTTGGAGTCATGGATGCTCAAAACGCTGAATGAGGACCCTTCCGTAAGTCTCAGACTGCAGGCGTGATGTGAGCAATGCCTCTTTGCCTAGTCAGTGTTCCAGCTGCGTTACCAGACTGACCCGCACTGACTCCAGATCACTTTGGTACTCTAAGCTGGAGAAACAGGCATCGCTGCACTGCCTCACTGGGGCATGTGGCAGTAAACACATTACAGTACTTACTCAACACAGGTCAGATCCCATCCCCCAAACTAACTCAGCTTTGTAGAACACAAGTGTATCAGTGACATTTGTAATGTTTTAATTCCTATTAACTTTGTCACAATGACACTAGTATTATACAGCTTTTTATTTTTAGCAAGAGTACTGATAAATTATTTAAAGGAGATACGGCATAGTGCAAAATGTATGTGCTATTATACATTTGTGGCATTTCATAAAGGCTTTTGTTGACCTCATTTTCTGGACCTCTGACACAAGATGCTGATTGGCTGCTGGTAACCAATGTAAACTGTTTCCCAGCTGCATTGTTTATCTGCCTTTTATACAGACTTATTAACCAAGCCAAGAGGTGGCATCTTCAAAAGTGAGACTTGTACTGTGGGGTTGAAACTGGTGTGTGTGAGAGTGTGAGTGAGAGAGAGACACAGAGAGACAAGCGTCTCTTTTGTGGCTTTGTAAAACTACGTTAAAAAGTTAATTTGCCACACTATAAAGCAGTGTGCTACCACACGCCACCCCAGCTTGGAAATTTGGCTCTGTCTGTTACAGTCTAATGGATTTTATATTGTACACCATACATATTTTAACACATAATCCTGTGTGTTCCAGCCATTTATATTTGGTGTGTTTGCAGTACAATGTCTGCCCTGTACTTATTTATGGTGTGAGCACAGGACAGATCCACTCCACTTTTAAGCCTTTGACAAAAGTGAGGTCAAAAGTGGGGTAAAGGAATGGTGTAGGGTGCATTCCTAAATGAACTGAGCTTTTAGTCACACATACAGTTGAGATCTAAGGAGCTGCTGGTGTGTGCTGTCAGTTATCATGTGTTTTCCCGTGCCTTTGAGGAGCCGGAGAGCGAACCAGAACCTCCCAGGGTCCCGGAGCCGAAACAGGGCATGTACGACCTCACCGCTGACAGCTTCAAGGCTCACATCGCTACAGGTATGGCCGCCTTTGGGGCAGCCCGAGCCTACGTCGACCGTCTTGTGTACCCGCAGACAAATGTCTAAAAAGGCTGCCGGTGAGGCCAGTCAGAGTAGGACCTCATCATTTACACACCGCTTTTTTTGGCACTGCTGTTTTTCCATCTCCCATCCATCTTCAGTTCTGTGAATGTTCCTTTGTGACTTAACGGCCCAGCGTTTGAATCATTTTGCCGCCCCCCCACCCGCATATACATTGATGTAACTGTTGGTTGAAATGTTTTGATTGAACATGTTCCTACTGCTCCGTTAAATAGATTGCTGGATTTGCATATTGAAAGTTTTCATTTTTCAACTGTTTGTACATTCTTGCTTAGTTCTGAATTAGTGAGATCCAACTATAAATTAGAGGTGTTTTGCTTTTAAAAAGTTATTGCACCAGTTATCTTTTTTTGTTGGCCTTTGCAATGGCTGTAAAGATAAACCCGCCCACAGCGGGATTATACCAGTTTTCATGCAGTTGAATACAAGCAGTAGTGTCTTCAGACAGTGTGTAATTGCTGAATATACTGTGCTTGCAATCTGAAGTTCCTTCTCATTCACAGTGTGTTTTTGTTTCAACATCAGTTGGTCTGCATTTATGGTCTCGTCCACCACTTCTGTCTCCCTTTTACATCTGACTTGGAAACACATTTTGGCATAATTATGGAATTGTGGCGAAAGTAGGGAACAAGACTTTTCTTGGGTGCCCAGAACTTAGAACACAAGGTTCACAAACTCGTCCTGGTGCCCCCTCCTCGTCTCTCCTCGCGCTGTGTTTTGGGGGGAGGAGGGTGGCTGAGGCCTGCTAAGCGTCCAGGAACACGTTATAACGACTTCAGCAATCGCAGCACCGCCGTCTGAAACGCGACCCCTGTGCTCCGCGTCTTCATACGTAACACTCGCCAAATGAGCACAGAGCGACGCACGGCGGTTCGCTTTCCAAGCGCTTCTCTCCCCTGTTTTGGTACTCTTGTGTAGCACCTGGTTAAAAATAGTTCAAATTGTATGTTTGTGGTTGAGCCGTTAAGCCATGTAAGCCAATACAGGCAAAATAGTGGAAGCGTACTGTAAAAACATAATAAAGGGCCACGGGGTTCTGGCGCTGAGCTTCGTCATAACTCAGGAAAGCAGTTAGTCTCGCTTTTCACCGCACGTTACTGGGCACAAGAGTATTGGTTGGCTGCTTTAGTCATGCCAATTTCCATAGGATCTTACTACTTTCGTATGCAGATTTAAACTTTGTTGTGTGGTTTAAAAAAAAAAAAAAAAAAAATTCTAAACACTTTTTTTTTTTTTTTTCCCGAGCTGCATTTCAAAGATTTAGCTTTAGGATTTTTAAAACATTGGGTCTCATTTTTAAGCGATCTCACACAACAGCCGTAGAGCTTCTGGTATATAAATGTTACCGTTACTGAATTCTTAGTTCTTTTCTCTCTCCTCCCGAAAGGAAACCACTTTATCAAGTTCTTTGCCCCCTGGTGTGGTCACTGCAAAGCTATGGCACCAACTTGGGAGCAGCTGGCTACCTCCTTCGAACACTCGGACATCATCAAGATTGGCAAGGTAGGTAGAGCAAGATCCCGTGTGTGTGTGTGTGTCAGCAAGGCCTACATGCAGAGCAGCTGTGTGGTGCGCAGAGGTCCTGCACAGACAGTCTGCAATGAAAAGGCTACTTTTGTCAGGCAGTATGAAAGCTGGGTGGCTGTTGTAGCACAGGCCTCAGGAACCGACTTGTCTCTTTTGTGGGCTGATCATCATCTTGGACTCAGTCGGAGTCACAAAAAACTCTCGTGTGATACCTTTACTGCACTCTGCAGACTGGAAGCTCTCGTATATTAATAAGTAGCAGAAGGTCCCTCTTTCCCATCAAGGTGCATGAACAGACAACAGAAGTAGAGGACGTGTCTATGTCTGTCCACGGGAAGGTTGGGGAACTCAAGGCATTGCGTGAGAACCTAAATCCAGTGTGGCTTTTCCACCAGCTAGGACATGTTTGGGGCACCGCTGCTCTTCTCCTCTAATATGATTTTAAAATTTGGACTTTATTTTAGACACAAACTTAAAAGTAGCTAAAAAGGTGAATATTAGTTTCTGCAATCCAACTATTCAGTTGAGTTTTTGGGTCATTATAAGTCCTTTACTGCATGTCGCACAAACAGTCGGGCTTTTGTGTTAAAGACTGCATTCCTGCTGCCTGTGTGGGGTTTGCGTTGACTGGCTAGCGAGGGTTCAGACTGAAGCGTGTGTGACCGCTGTCCCTGTGTCTCGCAGGTGGACTGCACGCAGCACTATGAGGTGTGCTCTGAAAACCAGGTCCGCGGATACCCTACCTTGCTGTTCTTCAAAGACGGAGAGAAAGTAAGGAATTCAGCCCACTTAAACACATATTGAGCTGTTCAGCACCAAGAGAGCATCTAGTGTCAATGGGTTTTATTTATTTATTTTTGCTTAAGACCAAAGTTTTGTGTATGAGCTCCATCTGTTGGGGATGTTTACTTTACCACTACAGTAAAATTTCTATTTCAGTGTAGTAAGATGTCTTTAAAATAACAGGTTAATTGAAAAATACTTTGTCATGTTTTCTTGTTTTGCTTTTTTTTTTAACCGCACTTTAAGATGATGTTTCCCCTGTAAGTGTTTTGTCTGATTTCAGCTCTTTGAGAAGTGTTGTATCTCTGGACTTTCCCTGCATGTTCTGTGCTCTCCTGCAGGTCGACCAATATCGGGGCAAACGGGACCTGGACTCGCTGAAGGAGTTCCTGGACACCCACCTGAAGGCCTCCTTGGAAGCTGAGCCCGCTGACGCACCTGCAGACACACCCACAGACGAACCCTCGGACGCCGTTGTACCACCCAGCGAGGAGACTGCTGAGGAGGAGGAGGAGGTGAGGAGCTGGGGACCGTGTGACAATTAAAAACTGCAGCTCCTCCTAAAACACTGCCTTGGTTGGTTGGTAGTGTTCGCTCTTGGTCAGCTTCGAGGAGGTCATCGCTGCAAACGTACCTTTCTTGTACGGGCACGTCTCTCGTGTGGTTGGCACATTGGCACTGCTGCTGCGTCGGGAAGTCGGGAAGTTCGCAGTAAGCGAGCTGAACTGGCACACAGACACCCCGGCAGCGAGACGGCGACCGGGCACTCTCTCGCCGCTGACTCCACGGGAGAGGCGCTCTCATCAGCAAGCGTGGACAAGTAGCAATTATGGGCAGAGTGGCTGTTTCCGCTGGCTGATGCGAATTGGCTGAAAATGACAGTTTTGAGGGATCCATAACGTCATACCGCAAGGCCTAATCTTTACCAGCAACACAATGCGTGTGTTACACACACGGAAACTCGGAAGGCCAGCAGACCTCTGGGGTTTACTGTGCGCCTGCCGTCCCGCCAAGCCAGCCTAATTTATTGTTACACTTTTTGACGTGACCAGGCCTGATGTGGTACGGAATTGTGCACTTAAGTTTGTGTTTCTGTTTCCATCCGCTCCTAGACCGGCGTCCTTGTTCTCAGCGAAAACAACTTTGATGAGACAGTGGCCAAAGGCATAACCTTTGTGAAGTTTTACGCACCATGGTAAGGACTGCCGTAAGTGGACTTGGATTTTGCTGCTTAGCAGGAATTATGGTTGAATGTTTTTTGGAAAGTAGAACTGTTCATATGTAGTGCTGTACTCAGTTTAAGTAAAGTTCACATACTGTTTGAATAATCTTTAGTTTCTCAATAATGGTGCATTTCTTTATAAATGTTTAAATTTTTGCATGTTTCTTTTCTATGATTTTCACATTTTGTAGCTTTCCAGACAAGCTGTTTTTTTCCTCGGTACATAAATGTCCGAGCTGCCCACCCCACAGGCCCCTTTTTGCTTTTTCCTAGGTGTGGTCACTGTAAGAACCTCGCTCCGACGTGGGACGATCTGGCCAAAAAGGAGTTTCCCGGACTGATGGACGTTAAGATAGGGAAGGTAGACTGCACGGTCGAGCGTTCCCTGTGCAACCGATTTTCTGTGAGTTCTTGTTCTGTTTTCTTAAACCCCTTGTTTTTACTTGAATTTCTAAACCCTTGTGACTGCCGTTAGAAAAAGGACATGGAACCGTGTCCCTCAGACCACATAACGGAATCAGAATGTTCCGTGAAATCATGTGCCTGTGCTTCGAAAGCTCACCTCCGCCTGCATGTGAAGTAGTCGTCTGTGTGCAGTTTGGAGCGTAAAACACCGTGTAGACATGCGGAACCACAGTCACCCTTCAACCATAGCTCCTCCTCAGCAATACCTTTGGCCACAAGCGGTCCAGGCTGCATTGCCGTAGTGTGACACGCCTGTGGGTTCCAGTCGTTAGCAGTGGGCCCATCAGTTTATACCAGGCCCGTCTTGAGTATTACGTTGCTAGACAAAACCATAAATGACAGTGTTTGACGGTGAATGTTATTGTAGAAACGAAGATTGTTGTTGCTGCGACTTATCTAGCAGGGCCTCTCCGGTTTAACCTCCCGCTCAGCTGTGAGGTCATTTTATCCCTGCAGGTACACGGCTACCCCACGCTGCTGATTTTCCGGGCGGGCCGACAGGAGGCGGAGCACAGCGGTGGGCGGGACCTCGAGAGCCTGCACAGTTTTGTGATGAAGCAGGCCCGGGATGAGCTGTAGTCCTGCCCTCCCTCTGCCCGCAACCCCCACCCTTCCGATCCACCCTTTCACCCACAGGGGTCTGCCCACAACCCATCCCACATCCCACCACGACTACAATAGGAGGAGCAGCAAGAGCGTTTTAATCACTTATGTAATGCCTTGTAAGGTTGATAAGAGATCACCGCAGACACTAGGTGGCGGGAAACTGGTCTGTTTCAGTAATCGCCTGAAATGTGAATGTGCTTTCACAAACCTTGCACTGCAAGATGGCTGTAAAACTGAAATATTGAAATTATACATATGGCTGAGAAGTTATTTTTTTCCTAGCGGTACCATTTGTTTAAAAAAAACAGAACCTGTAGTTCTGCAAGTGTCTGCCAGTTATCTAGAAAATACTCAAGGATGTGTGTGATCGTGCCTTCAGACACTAAAACCGATTGTGAGCCATTATAAGACTGTCCTCGTTCTTCATGTCTGAGATTACAGCAGCCGCTGATGTGTTCACATTTGAGGGGGGTGAAAATAAATTGATCAGTTGTCAGTGTTATGTATGTATAACATGAAATTTCTAAGTGTTTTGTTAAACGTAGCACAAACTGAGTGACTTCACTCTCAGGGATCCATTTTGCTGGGGCAGTTTTGAAATTTGGATTTATGCCATCGTGTTTGTCTCGTGTTGTCTTGGTGATTTTTCTCCCCTCCCACCACCCTGGTTGTGCAAATGGAAAAATGTTGGGTTTACATGTATTGACCACTTCTGATCTGCTTCCTTTTGCTGTAGAGCAACTTGCACTCATTTCCTTCTGAATGTTTGCCAGATTTAGGAACTGGTTCTTCAGCTTTTCAGTGCTTTCTCCAGCCAGCCCTGTGGCTTATAGCTGGTAACTGACCATCTCCTATGGCTGTTTTGTAGGACATCCTTAAGGTCACCCACTGTTACACCTGCTTCTGTTGTCTAGCTGCCTTGTTCAGAAGCTGCGTTTCTACGGTATGCTGACATCTTGTCCATGCTGGACGCTGGACCTGTGTTCTCGACGTGAGCTGTAGCGTTCAGGCACGGAGGCGAACACACGGAAAGGCTCGCCGTGGGAGCAGTCCTCAGTGCCCCAGAGGAACACCATGTCCCGCACTCTCACTGAACCTCAGGCTTTTTGACAGGAGACCCACTGGAACATAGCCATGAACAATCCTCAGTCTTCACAGACACTACGTCCACAGGCTTAGAAACGTAAGAGTAAAGATGGCAGCATAAACACTACAAGAGCGCCACCTTTTTTTTTTTTTTTTTTTTCTTCTTTACTGGTTAAACTGTGAAGAACCTTCTAATTAGGGCACTCCATCTCCTTTTTGGCATAATGATCATAATATTTTATAGCTGTGTGATAATTTGATTATTTCTGGATGTATTTGCATTCCTCACTTTTTCCACCTTTTATCCTGCTTGTCTCTTCTGTTTAAGTTCTTGCACCTATATACATATTTTTTTATTATTATTTTTTTAATATTCCTTTCAAGAAATGTCTTTTGGTCATTGAAATTACATTTTTGGTCCAACTGCTCCCAGCTCAGAGTTAATTGTCCCTAATATCAACAATATTTTTGTGGTACTGAGAAATTTTTATGCTTTTAAATGTTTGTGTGGCATTTCATTTTACACTCCCACAATTAAAGGAAAGGATTGGACAGGAAAACCATTTAATGTCAGTAAAATATTTATGGATAGCACATGGTGCAGATGGACTCCAGTGAAGTGTTTCTTTTTTTTTTTTTAATCGGCGGGTTGTAAACTACCCATGAACTTTTGTACTAAAAATAATGGTGACAAATACCAAGTTAACAAATTCTGAAAAAAGATTTCATAATAAAACTTCCAAAAATAATGTATTGTTTTTTTTTCCCCCCAGATGGTGGCAAATGATTTGTTGATGTGCAATAAATAAGGTGAAAAACATACAAGTATTTACACACGTGGAACTCTGAACAACATTCTCAAAAAATGTAAACAGTTCATAGAGGTGTATGTTATATACCTGGATGATGTTTTGGCAAGTGAGAATTTTTTATTTTTTTTTCCTGACCAATTTGTTCTGCCTAAAACAACATTCCTTAATTCCTAAGAATGTTTGTGGGGCAGTGGTAGCAGTGTTAAACTTTGTGCTACTGCCTGCCGCTGAGAGTAGATGTAGAGGAAGGCAAACAAAAAGAAACAGAAGAACATTGCACTGGGAATTTGAGAATTGTAGCATAGTTTGAAATGTCATGGTCATTTCCTCCTTTTTAAAATAGGTTTATTAGGAGAACATGACCAATTAACCTCTGAATACAGATGAGTAGTACTTTGGCAGAGGTTAGCACACCTGCATTCTTGTGCATAATTATACACCTTTTGAATAGATTTCCATACATTAAAATCAAGCTTTGGTTAGTCAAATATACGTATCTCTGTAGTGTGGCAAGGTTAATACGTCCTTACTTTATATGCAGTTTCAGTGACATTTGACTACATTTCCCATACAGCTTTGGTCATCCTCAGTTCAGTCCCATCTCTTTTGGAAGCTGAGTTAAAGGTCAGTTTTGACCAGCTGTTCTTAGTTTTAAAGCTGAATATGGCACGCCTTGGCTCTCCGTGCCACTCTGTGTGTCTCTCTCGTGCCCAGCTAAGGAGTGAGCAAAAAAGCAGCAAGTTCCTCTGGCCTTTGCCAGTTCCATCCCCTCCCAGTGTCAGTGGCAGCCGCATGCCCGCACCACCATGTTCTTGTACTTCTTCAGGATGACGTTGGAGTTGTCATCAAAGTAGAGGACGGAGATGGCGTGCAGCTTGGTTGGAGCACAGCATGGCTTGGGGACGTTCTCCGGGTTCATCAGGTGCACCTACACAGAGCGAAGTCTGCATTAGTTCAGCGATTCCTTTCTCAGCAACGCCCATCTCTTATCTGTGCAAATCCAGTGCTGGGCTGCATGTTTGTGCTTAACTCCAGATCTCTGTAAAAATAACAATAGGCAGAATAACAACTGATTTTGTCCTAACACAGAAGATTTAGTATTTTCTCTCTATCGGTTTTTTTTTCCCTTTTGCTAACTTAAAGCTGTTAATTACTCCTAAGTGGTAGTAATGTTTCAAAAACTTTCAACTTTTTTGGAATGAACAAACAAAAATGAATTTAGTAGTGAGTGAGTCAGTTTGGCCAGTGCGTTGGGTGTAAATCAGGTGCTAATTGAAATACGGTCTGTAATACCCGCTGGATTTTGGCTGTAATGAACCAAAGTTGGACACTCTTGCGTCAAATGTTTCTTTCATAACTACTTACAATAAAAAATAATGGCTCTTCTGCAGAGCTCCTAGCTCGTGAAATTGATTGCAAGCCAGGGTTATACATGCTGCTTTGGTTTTTATATTTAAATCTACATTTAAGACCTAATAGTGCAGTTTCATTTAGTTGAATAACTTTGCTAGTCTGCTGTACTTGCCTCCTTGTGTTTCTGTATGTTCTTTGTTAAAAAACTCTACATAAAATCAACTGACCATTACAGCAACAGACAGGATAGCAGGTAAGCAGTTAATTTAGGACCCAGTCACATTAAGGCAGGGCTGTACTGTACTAAATTAATGCAATTCATCTTATCTGCTTTTTGTGAAATGGGGGGCTGTATAAAGACTAAAATATTGTGTGTTAAGTTATGCAAGTCTGGATGAAAAACAGCTGTAAAAATTAGCGTCAATCCTTTAAGACGGATAACAATCTGCATTTGTGTGAAGCAGGTCCGAAATGCAAAAAGTGAGCATGTACTCTACGTGGCGCTTAAGTGACTGGCCAGAAACCAAAAGGTTGCTGGTTCCACCCCCCCAGGGGGAAGCTGCTATTGCACCCCTGAGCAGTGTACTCAAGTTAAAAATACTCAGCTGTACAAACAGATGAAAGAATTAAATTGCAAGCTGTTGCAAGCGTCTCTGAGCAACAGCATCTGTTAAGCAGATAAAAGTACATGTTTATAAAAACGAAGGGAGCTGTAGCGGTGCGGTGAGCCAGCTGACCAGAGTCTGCACGATCGCGTGGTTGGTGGCGTTCATGTGCGCATTCAGGGGAAAGGAGCACTCTCCGTCGCAGTAGTTAGCTGCATACCCTTCGGGAGCGATGATCCAGTCCTGACACAAAACGGCAAAAGGGGCAGTTACAGATTAACACGATTCCATTCGGACTAAGAACCTCACACTTGACACCTTCGGCCGAGCCGGTTTTGACACCTTCAGCCGAGCCGGTTTTGATTGGTGTTTTTTTCTTCAGTCGTGATATTTTCAGATTAATTATCCTCTGTGCTTTCAGAATGTTACAGTGACCTCAGAATTAATAACAGCCCTGCGATTGGGGAGAATCAGCACATGTGCATCCGCACCTGTGAGAAGCGGCCCTTTCCACTCTCATAACATCCCCTAGATCCATTATAAACAAGCACTAATATGTTATTTTTGATATTGGCAGGCACTGAACAATCTTCTGCACTGAGTAATGCCCTTGTAGAGTGCGGCCAGTAGCACTGATGACAAAGATGATGTCTATCACAGAGATTAGCCACCAGACCACCTCCCCCCCTCAGACACAGTGGTATTTACTAGGTCAGCTATGATCTGCAAGGTCTCTGAAAATTCCTTCCTTTGTTCACACCTTTAAACTATTATTTGAATTTTGTGCCTTTTTCCCCCATTTGCAGACCCCCCAGCCAGCAGTCAAAGCACATTTCGCTTGTCAACTTTCATTACAGACTTCAAAACACACACGGGGAGGGGGTTCTCAACAGGACTCAAAACGGCTCAGACTGCATCAACAATCACAGCTTTCCGGACATGTGGACTAAGCATGCTTTTTTTTTCCCCAGCCTTCTCTAGCAGCAGGGTCGTCAAAGACCCGCATGTCCAGCCATGGAACCTCTGCCAAGCAGTCTGCGGACTGTTTTACTCATTTAACAAGACCGAGCCTGGACGCCGCGTAGATTGGCGGAGCCCAGTGCCAGCTGTCCCCGGAGAAAAATCAGCACCGAAATTGCAAAACTGCTTTATAAACTTAAGTGTAGGGTTGCTTTAATGAGTGCAATTCCCACCATTGCCGTGCATCTGTGTTGGCAGACTTCCTCTAGATGTCACTGCTGTCTTGCTGTAATTGTTTGCAGGAAATGATAACATACCCCCCCCCCCCCACACACACACACACACACACACACACACACACACACACACACACACACACACACAGCCCCAGCTTAAATTTACAGCGCATAAGCTTAGAGTGGAGCGATTGTTATCTGGCTGAATAAGTGCAAACGGGGAATGTCTCTGTTCATGACTTCTACATGCGTTTTTGCGACTGAAGTCACAGCCACAGCTATGCTCGTTAATTTAATTGGGAAACGATGCCAAAGAGAGAAAAAAAAAAAGATCTTCGCCAATATCTGAAGGCTGCTAGTTTAAACACAACACGGGCCAAACACCCTTAAATATGCATCACATCTGTCTAAACAGAGCAAAATGAGCCGACTGCTGTTTTTGCACGGTCATTCGCCCCCGACTTGTGATGCCTCTGATATCAGTTGTGACTAACGATGCCGATATGGAGCCGGAGTGACACAAGGCACTGGTTTCCCCTTACCTGCCACCCAAGCTCACGGAAGCTGACGTAGAGCTCGTGTTTCCTACATGCCGTCTTCTGGTCGCTGCTGTTGTAATCTGCAGGGGGAGACGAGCAACAAAACAGGTGAGCCTGACACACCTGATCGCAAGACCCTTCCCAGTCTTCCCATTTTTAATCAGAGCCCGTGAGTGTGGCATTCAGCCACGCCCCACTGTGTGCCCCTCGGTTAAAAGCCAGGCTTTATAGAGTGAGGATTTGTACAGTTTGACATGTCGACAGCGCTTTTTCACTTGCTTACGGTTTCCTCGCCTTATCTCGTCCCTGACTCAAACACCAGCCCGTGTCAGGAAGTCGGCTGAAGGTAAGAATTTTATAAGGTCAATGCTGCCATGGAAATATGGTCCAAAGCAGAAACGCTGAGTCTGCATTTCCACTGACGTTTGTGTATATCCTAGTAAAGATTTACTTCTGTTATGGCCCCAAAAAAAAAACCCACACAGAGAGCTGTGATATGTGTGCTGGTGGGATCACTTCCTGAGCTGGTACTCCCACCCAGAGGGTTGCTGCAGGTTCACAGCTGGACAGCCCTTGCCTATTGTCCAAATTCTTAGGCAGGATAACTCCATTATAGGGTATCACCCGTGTATGAGTAACGGGTGGGACCAGCAACCCAACATATGTCCACAGAGCCCTGGGATATTTAACCACCTCTTCATAGCAGTCAGCTGTGCACAGGGAATGCCTTGGTACAAGAGCTGGCAACTGTTTTCCAGTTTGGTTAATGTCAAGTAAAATTCACCATGCAGAAATTGTGAAATCAGACTGACAATTCGGCTTTTGAAAAAGCTGAAACACTAAACATTTGTTTGGAATGTACATTTTCACCTCTCAAACAGCCTTAGACATACGCTCTGAAGAAGTAATGTGGAATGTGACGATACTTTGAGAATTTTGTGGCTGAAGCCAAACTATGGCTTCACACTAATATTAACCTCATTTCTCGTGTCAAATTTGCAGTTGTGGCAACTGCTGACAGGTTTTCCCACCTAGGAGACAGACTTCAGGCCTGTTCCTTCGAAGAGTGTTGTATAGCGGGTTGGAGGCACGCATGTACCCGGCGCTGTGAGTCACAGCAGACGAGCGGGGTGCTGAGGCGGAGAGCCACTGAGCTCAGGTGTTTCCGCACTGCGCCGCCCTTTCCTGTGCTGCTGGAGGTGCGTGTGGAGGAGACAGCTTCTGGGAGTGTGCTAACTCTGCTGTCCTCTGACTGATCTTTTTACGGCCCAATCTTGTCCCTGCATGCAGTGCTCCCCTGGCCTTTTACAGGCAGATTGTATGCATATATGTGTGTGTGTGTGTGTGTGTGTGTGTGTGTGGGTGTGTGTGTGTGTGGGGGGGGGTGCAGTTTCAGGGTCAGACCGTTGCTGCGACCCACCTCCTGTTTCCTGCCACTACACTGGCTGGGAGAGGAATAAATATTTACAGAGATAAGTCCTTTCTCAGGGAACCATGGAGTTCTCTTCATTTCAGAGGCTTCCTGGGTAGTGCCCCACTAGCCAACCCCCGCCCCCCCCGCCAACACTTTTCACAAGCACACAGCACTCTGCACAACACCCTGATCAAAGCTTTGGGCTTCATGTCAAGGATGAGCAGAATGGTCCTGGAGGACAGCAGTCCTCTCAAGAGAGGAGTTGTACAGACACCTCAGACACACACTGCTGTTAGACTGTACAACTCAACAGTTTAGCATAATCATTGTAGTCACTGTGGTTTATGTATATAATTATTTTATTCTTTACTTTATCTATTCTTATTAATTTTATCTTTAATTTGTTCTTTAATTTTATTTATGTAATTTAATCTACCTCAATTTCTTGCACCTTGTTTTCTTGCACTTTAATTCCACTTCCCTGTGAGCTGCTGTGTAACAAGAGAATTTCCCCACTGTGGGATCAATAAAGTTCGATCTAAATCTAAGAGCTTGGCCCATCTCTTCTCTGCTACTTCATATTACAACACTAAGGTCATGCTAACCGCCAAACAGAGCGGACCAGCTGCACTCCTAACCAATACCACCCCGCCCCCAAATTTACACATGCACACAAGATTTGAGGAGATTATGGCAATTCACACCATCGCTTATTAAAACCATTATGTACTTTTCCAGGGTGCTTTACACAGAAGTGAAGAAAGCCTTAACTGTTATTTTCCATGGAATGTCCAGATCAGTGGTGTCTTTAAGCCATTCTCCCCTCTAAGGCAAATCCTGCTTGTAAAATTTAACGCCATGCAGCTACCGTTGTAAGCTACACTCTTTTAACCAGAAACATCTGGGCACCTTAACAAGTTCAGTTGGTATTGTTTAATGAGATTTGGGGATTTATGATTTTGCGTACAGAAAACAGGATTTGTGTTAAGGTGAATAATAAAAAGAGGCATTTTTATGAGCATTTAGGAATATTACTGAGTTTATTGCACAGACATATCAACTGACTCCAACCTTTTGCGACGGTAAGATCAACAAATGGTTCTAAAACTCTGTAAATGCAAGAAATCTGTCCGTAACAACCTCTTAAGCAGCAATTAGAAACCAAAGTTCTTGACACAGGACCAACATGTTCTTGTGACAAAGAACAGAAAAAAGGTGAAATACTTTCTGAAGAGTTTTTTGGAGGGGGGGATGGGGGGGCACATTGCAGACAGCTCCAGAGTCCCATGAAGACTTGAAAGAGAATGCAACCGTTGTCCATGCGTACATGGCTTTTTTCCTTTTTTACTGGAGTTTATCTCCCTTCCTGTCTTTCATCACAGAGGTTATTAAACCTCCTCCAGAGCTCTGCGACATCTAATTACGCTAACAGTAAACAAAAGAGGGGGCTGAGGAGAAGGACGAGATGAAAAACCACAGCTGGGCAGTGCCGTGTCATTACGGCTCTTCAAGCAATACTGTTAACGCAGTCGTTCTTTTGCCAAACGGCTAATGACTGGCTGGGATAATTACAAGGTCCCAGGGCACAGGTGCCCTCACCTGGAGTGAACAGCTATTACGTCACAGGCAGGAAGCCACCTGAGAATTCATACTCCAGTCCTGGTATTATCCTTAACGCGTTAGTGTTGTTCTCCAAAAATGTCATTCCTTCTTCCTTACTAAGTACCCTGGAAGCTAATTGGTTTACAGGAATTGGGCAATATTTTCCCTTCTTTTTTTGCTTGTCCAGATGGTGCCCCAAAACTAACTACAGAGGTGCTTATGGAAAACCCACAGCGGGATGGGAACTCCCAAGTCGTATTCCTCTGTCAGTGGTGTGACGTACCTGGGGTGAAGGAATCCCGAACTTCTGCTCTGACAGCTGGCTACCCCAGCAGTGCCTTCAGCCTCTAACATGCAGGAGCCATGCATTTGATGATGCCTGTCGACCTTCATTAGGTCCAAAACGTGGTAATCACGCAAGCAAGAAGTCAAAGTCTGGATTAACCAGTGATAAAGTGTCAAATCAGGGGGTGGACTGAACAAGAAGTTACTGTGCCTCTGATCAACTGGTCGCTTTAAAAAAAAAAAAAAAAAGGAGTTGATGAAGAAGTGTGAATTTCAGACTAGCTCACTGAAGCTTATTAAATGGGTGACACAGTATTAGAACCATATGCCCAACAACTGGTTTTAAGAGTTCCCTGAAACTCCTGACAGGCTTGATGGGACCACTGTCATGAAGTCTGTGTGTAAATATTTATACTTAGGACTTCTCAAGTGACAGAGCAGCAAGAGAGATGAGTGTTTTGGCTGACTGGAAATGCAGGTCCTTCTGCTGAGGTTGTACTATGGGATGAGCATCACGGTGTCAGGACTGGGAAAGTGAGAGAAGGGCGTCCTGGAGGTGAGGTTGCAGGTGAATCTTAAAAGGGGAAGGATTCTCATCGTGTCTAAAGATGTTGACCTTAGCTCATTTTCCTCACCTTAGCTCATTTTCCTCACCTTAGCTCATTTTCCTCACTGCCTACAATAAGCAGTTTACTTTCTCTCTTCATATTATTGCTGTCAAGTAAACATTCTGACACTGTATTTGCGCATCAAAAATATTCAAGAAGATCCCAAAGATGCCATGGTCACTACAAAGAGTAATGGCAGCACATTCCACATTACTGTGAACTCAGGTCCATCTCAATACTCCGTCCCACACTACTACTGCTGATTCTTGAGAAAAAAGAACGAATGATTAACGCTTGGCGATATGGAGCGATGCAACAACCTCACAATGTATAAAGTATCTGTGCATGTTTGTAGTCCCATGTGAGAAAGAGAATAAACAAAAGACTACCAACCTGCCATGCTGGGACCCTTGGGCGCCTCTTGTGGCTGGGTGGAGCGGTTGCGGTTTTGTTGCCGGCGCTTGTTGGTGGAGCGGGTGGAGCGGACGTGTACCTCGCTCACCTTAAAGAAGGCCACCATGAATGGTTGCTTCTCCAGGGCCCCGTTCCGGCCCACTAGTCCCGCCTCCTCTAGTCTGACACTCCGCCCTGCGGAACAAACAAAACGGGGGGGGTAACAATCCCCAACAATCAATGTTGTATTTTCTGTCCATTTGAATAAACTACTCATTCAAATATATCACAGTAGCCCCTGGCTGGATCTTCAGTTAATGTTCAGCCTCAGTACAACACAAGCCTCAAAATAATGTAAATTATACAGTTATACAACAATCACCATCACAGGTACTGTAATTATTGTGCAACTGCATGAACAAAAGTTTGTTTTCGGTTTTTTGTTTTCAGTTTTTTTCGGTTCGGTATACTTTTAAAATACATTTTTCCAGTTTTGAAATATCTTACTGTTCACACACAGCAAGTACCACAAGACCACCTGACTTTTGAAAATTGTGTCAGTGCAAAAAATTGCCATAAAAACTAACAGGAAGGTCTGGGCTACCTTAAAAAATAGTTGAAGTGTCTTTATTATACTAAAAAAAGACAATAAACTTGGTTATATTGTCTTGTTTTATTCATACCCACAATAGAATTATGCCAAATTTTAATAACATACTCATAAATAAAACACAACAGTTTCAATTTAAACTGCAAGTTTATTGGTATGTAAAGTTTTAATGAATTACAGCTGCATGTTATCATGGTCACTGACTACAAAGTACATTAGATATTTCTTTTTTATTTTAAATGAAAAAAAATCAAAAAGTACAGTTTCCTTGCATATGTCACTAGTATTGTAGTATTAGTCATAGTAAAACCTATATATTAAAACCTGTATATTACGCTACACATACCTTGATTTTTTTACAGTATTACATTAATCTCATTATAGCTCTAATCTACATTCAGCACTCAATTTCCATGTAATATAAATTCTGGTCTTTGCATTTAATTTTATCTACTGTCTGTGACCCAATGCAAAAGTATCCCACAAATGGGTCTGACTAGGCCTTACCACTGCTGGTCTCCACACTGATCTGAAGGCCCAGGTTGTGATGGGGACTCATCACCCACAGGTTGCCGGTGGCCGTGATGTCGATCTCCAGCCAGCCCTCCTCTGCTGCCCATAGTTTGCGCGACTCCAGCAGGAAGAGATCTGCATCCCTGTGGGGGGGAAGCAGAACATCTTCAGCTTCTTCAACATCACTCCATCAGTCTCGATGGCACTCTGTGGTCACAGGCCACTGGCTGTTGATTAGTCCTGTATGTGGAAGCCTCCATACTGTGGCACTGTACCAGCCATTCGCACCTTCACCTTCATCAAGCTGAAGCTCCGTGAGGTGTTACAGTGTTGTCCCAAAGAGCGATCTGACAGAACACAGGTATCTGTTAAGTCTGTCATTGGAGGAAATCATCATGAAAAAAAAAACATAGGTCTTTGTCAGTCTTTTCAAAAAAACTCATTATTGACTCTGCAGTGTAAAACTTTTTCTGGGGTTTCTAAGTGGCATCGCCAGACATTTACACAGATTTTTCCATGTACTGCAAGGTAATCTGACGTTGTTGCGGAACAAAGTTTCCATATAAAAATTAAAGACAGGCAGGAGCAGAAGTCGCTCAACAGTGTTGTTTCTACAGGACAAGACAAACAGCAGCAACGGAGCTTCAGGAGGTATTTTTGGTTGCTCATTGGAGAACTTAGCAAACTCTTCCAGTAAGTGAGCAACGTGGTGCTGTCCTCTGCTGTTAGCTCTTGTCATCATACAGGTGATTTGTGAAAATATCTCTTCCCTTCATCAATCAACGCCCTTGGTCAAACAGCTAAATTAATGATTAGATGCAATCTATGTTAATACAGTCCCTTAGATTTTCTGTTTCTTGGTAGGTAAAACATATCATTGCTAAGTTTGTGTGTCCTGTGTGTCCTTACAGCAATGCCTACTGCATATTTACACACTGCAGTTCTATGTCTGTCTAGCTGCAGCCAAAGCACTTATTAAAGGTTAAGAGCTGCAATCAGAGCAATTATAGCATGAAGGCTTTTACAAACTTGCAAATGAATCTGTCAGCAAACACATTTGCAGTACTGCGAGTCTGCCGGCTCTGCCCAGTAAAAAGCAAAGGGACCATACGCGGAATTCCCAGACAACGTAAACCATGCTATAATTTGCCTCCACAAAAACCACCTCCTACAATAATATGGTAATTTGAAATGCATGCTCCCTTTAATCTCTAAATATCTCCAAAAATAAGAGGCTCCAACTGTAGGGAGCAAACTGCTTACCAAGAGGACCAAGAGAAGAAGTAAACAGGCACCTCCTGAAACTCAAATCTGAGCAAAACTTTATGCGAGAAGGTCACAGGGAAGCATTCTGTCAAAGGTCCCACTGAAGAAGAAGCAGACAGGTGGCTCAATGGGTGGAACATCAGGCTGGGATGCGGAAGCTGAAATCCCACCACAGCCCTCAGGCATGTCCCTGTGCCAGACACTCAGTGCTAGCTCCTCAAGTGCTGAATTATGGCTTCCTACTGCTCTCCCCAAGAAAAAAATAATAATTTTGGGCAAAATGGCCAAACTTCACTGCATGCCAGCAATGGGCTTTTTTTTCAAAAGAACCCACTGAAAAATCGGACAGTTAGAAAGAATTAGTTTTTGATTACTGATCACATGCCACTTGTTGACCTGTCCTACAGCCAAGCATTTTCATGATGTATCCCACATGTTCCAGCTCCCTTTGCAGGCTTGTTCACATTATAAACATTCTACTTTGAACTCACTGGCTAATTTGGGGATATTTGTCTCATTCTCCAGTGTCCTAATTGGCTGATTTCAGCATATCCCTCCCACTGCCCATAATGTAAATGTTAAAGATGTGCTGCCTAGGTTCCATTTTTTTCTGGAGGGCTACTTCTGAAGGTGTTGTGGTCATACCTGGACTTTAAAACCATCTCACACAGCGAAAAGAAATTGTAACAAAGCGTGAAAACGTCAGCAGCATCTCTGGACGTACTACATCACGTCATGTAATTACAAATGTAGCATTAGCGTTGCACTGAGAGGCAGCAAACCACGGAAAGCAAAACATCAGAGGAGAGACTTGTGTGCATAACACTCAAAAGGGCAGCACGCCCGCTTTTTGGGGCCCTATTGAAAAGCCTAGCTCGTCAAGGAAGATTGTTGTTCCCGAACGTCAGTGCTGATCTGCCGTGAAGTTCGGTCCTTTCCTGTCACAGGCATAGCAAGACCTTCAGAGATCTCAAATAACAGCCTCATTTTTCACAGCTTACCACCCCTCCCCCCACCCCTACCCTCTGTCTGATTCTGATAAGAGACACACTTTCCCCTTTGTTTCCCGCTCCTTAACACCATGTGACACTCTGCTCCGTGGTAACAGCAGCCAGGGCGGATTAATGCTTGCCGGGGTCCTGGGCCACTGCAACTCTGTGCTTACCAACCCTTTCCTGGATACTCCGATCTGAGTATGTGGCCTTGAGGGCACTTGTTCTCTAACTGTCTGACAGCCGGATAGCTAGCTGCTCAGCTATAAACAAGTCAGTAAATCAGTGTAATCTACGAGCTCAGGAAGACTCGTCAGCGTGACACAGGCCAAATGATGTCAGGAAAACCCTGTTAGGTGGTCAGGATACATGCACTCAGCAGCGTAAGACACGTAATAAAGAAAGAACTCAGAAAGGTGGCAGATGTTAAAGATACTGACGAGGAGGATACTGTTCTATATGAAAATGCACAGAACACTTTCCTGCTGTGTAAAATAAAAACAAAGTGCTACGCTAATCTCTAGAGTCCCACATAGCAGGTTAAACAAGAGTTATAATGTCCAAGACACCCCTGAATAAAACGCATTTCAGTCTGTCTATGTAAACATGAGTAACAGCACTATTTAAATATGACCAGGCTAAACACCATACTGAGAAATTATTACTAGAACAAAGGTTGCTATACATTTTAATATTTAGACATTTATTAAAGACACATCGTTGTTTTTAAAGAATTATTAGTCATTCGATATTTCCAAGGCTGTCTGCAGAACATTATGTATGTAATTACAGCTGACTGATTAAGCAAAAACTGTTAAATGGAAAGTTTAATGTTAAATTCATAAGTAGCTTCATGCTTTTTTGGCCAAGCAACAGCCAATTTCCTCTCAGTCTGGCGACAGACTGGTCACCCTGGATCGACCGCTGCGATCTCAGTCGGCCCTCGCTCCTGCGGTGTGCAAGCCAGCCTACCTGTCCGGGTGCTCCTGCAGCACCTGGTAAACGGAGAGCACAAAGGTCTCATTCCTGAAAGCCTCGTTCGTGCACTCCTTGTAGAGACGGAGCTCTGAGGCGGTCACTGCCTCGCCCTCTGGGATCTCGGACAGGTTGAATCGAAACTCCTTGTGGTGGTGTCGCCTCGGAGACTGCTCCCTGTCAGACTCCACTGTTCCAAAGACAGAACCACAGGGACACATTGAAACAGGCAGGATCAACCATTCACTTTAAACTGGATTTAACTTTAATTATTCCATCAGTTCTAATCATTTTAAATAACTGTAATTCACTCCTGTAAAGCACATTAAGGCAACTAGTTCTGAAAGGCACTATATTAAAATAAACTGATATAAATTGCTGATGTCTGCTGCCTCAAATTATCTTAGAGGTGTGACAGATGTTTTTTATTGAGTGTAATGGAACTGGTCTGAAACACAAAACTGACCATATGTTAACGCTTAATTTATTAAAAGCACAAAAACTGAAATAAAACAGGTTTCTTCTTTCTTTATCCATCCACCTACTGTTAATTATGTAATTTCTTTCTGTAAAGCGTTTTGAAGCAACGTGTTGGGTAAGGTGCTATATAAAAATGAGCTGAACTGAATTTCTGTTTTGACTCTGTACTTTTACATCAGGGCACAGATTCTGTACCAAAACTACGCTGTAGTGGATCAGCTACCTAAGAATAATACCTGTGATATATCTATGTGATTATATACACAGAATACAGATGGTCCCCAAGTTACGATGGTTCGACATGGACCAAAATGTATTTTTTTGTATGTTCAACACTCAAAGAAAAATGTATTGTTGACATATGAACATACAAACAAACACATTTTGGTCCAGGTTAATAAGGTTAATTAGATGAAGGCAACATAATTTCTATTGGTTATTAAGGTTTATGTAGTTCAGGTTAATTAGGTATATATATATATATATATATATATATATACCTATAGACCAGACCTATAGACCAGACCCTGGCTACACAGAGCATGAAGTGTCCCGTCCAGACTTGATCACCACCTCCTCTGCAAGGGACAGGCCCCACACTAGGGCCCTCCTCTGAGGGAGGAAATGAAATTGTGATGAAACTGTTGGTCCGCAGAGGAACAGGCGGGGGCAGAGGCAGGGGGCTGGACGTTAAGAGACAATGAGGTCCAGCATAACCTGGGGTCTTTAGCAGGCCTCTGCTCTTCCAGCAGGCAGTCTGACCGGGCTCCTGTATGCATGTGTTCCTAATCAGCATCACAGTGGGCTGAAGATGTTTGGGCCCCATCGGTACTTTCTGAACCCCTTCTCCCCTCCCCCTCTCCCCTCCAAAGCCCCATAGCGCCTGCGTTAATTTACTAGCCTAACTTATCCAGTCCTGCCATATACAAAGCGTCAGGCAGGAGGAAATCCCATGTGCAGTCATGCCTTGGTTTGGGCCTCCCAGTGGGCGTAAGACGAGGACACGCTCCATTTAACTCTGGATCCAAGACTTCACACAGCAATGTACCAGTGATGAGCAGTCCTGTAACTCAAAGGGACTTCTGACATAGGTTTGAAAGGTCATACATTAACAGTTTCTTTTTCAGGTTAATGCTTAGCTGCCACTCACATCATCTTTTAAAGGTGACTGCCAAAATACCTAAGTGTTTTACCTGGATCACCCATACAGCGCTCTGCCCATTTGGCTTGAGAAAGTGATGGGTCACACTTTAATGGAAATCGTCTACTAAGGAATCCAAAGCTGCAAGTTGAAGTCTCGTTACAGACCAAGTTGTTGGCCTACTAACTTTTTTGAAAATGTTTAGCCTTTGTTGTGCAGTAAAAAAGTATCACTGATAGTTCAACTTGAGAAAGCTAATTAAGGAAGTAAATCTGCAGTCCTTCAGCAAGGACACTAACAGTCCATTTTTGTTTTATTACAAAAAGGCCTGGTCATTCTTTGCTGCATGCTTGACCTTTGACTTGTTGGTTCTCTTATTTCCAAGAAGAGGACAAAAGTTTAATGTCTGGTTTGCAGATGCAGTTCAGGTGGAACGGAGACGTGGAACATAAAATCCACAGCTACGTCTAATGTCTGATCTGCATCCACTCATCATCTCATTCCTTTGAAAGCAAGGGGACATGAAGGAAACTGAACCTGTTTACCTTGAGCAGAGATGAGACACTTAAAGCCCATCAGATGAAGACGACCATTAACAGCAGACAGGCAAAGAAGAGCAGAAGGAAACAGCGCTCCAAACCACAGTAACGCAACCCTCTGCGGTACAGGATCATGTGTTCACCTGAACAGTTACACTGAGAACGCTTCAGAGTGGCAACAGAAAAGGGTGACCTTTCCACGTGACAGGCATAAGGTGTTAACGTGATAAGCAGAATCTTCCACGGTGGTCTGAGTGGGACGGGAATTCCTCCCAGCATGTTCATCAGGAATACAAACACGTCCGATGCTCGAACGGCAACAGCTGGAAACACCAGCAGATGACGACTTCGCAACAGTAACTGATGCATCATGACTTTGTGCAGCTGTTTAAACCAAGAAGAAAAACAGAACTGGATAAAGATGCTAACAAGCAAACCTGAATACATGGGAAAAGTCAGAGGCCAGTGTGTTGTACAAAAGCTGAAAGAAAGACACTCAGTCATCCCTCAGTTTCACCTTGATCACACAGCAAAGACTACAGCTTCCTATAAACAACATCTGCTGTTTAATCCCACTTGATTGTTCCTGTAGGGTCCTTCTGTGTAAAGTTCTCTTGTCTTCTAGAATTATGACTGCCACCTTTCACTACTCAGGAGAATGGGGCAGCTGCCTATTGAAGGCCACGTAGATGTTTTCCAGGCTCACCTGCACATGATGACCCATCACTGTGGCCGGTGACAGCGTGAACCACCTTCAAAGGGCTTGTGGCTGGACCTTAGCAGTAGGACAAGCAGGCTATTGGGGGCCTACAAAGAAGATGATGCACAAACCGAAAAGGAGAAGAAGAGAAGTTGCTGAAGAAGAGCGTTCTCCATCCACGCCCCGGCCCTGCTCGTCCCTGATTCCGAAGCCGGGTGGTGGGCGGGCGGCTGTGGTCGGCGGTCAGCGCCGGCTCTCACATTAAATGTTTTCCATCGCATCCCCTGGAGGGGCCCGGCGGTCGCCTGCATTTAATTCCTAAACCACATTTCGTCTATTCCACCCACCCGCAGCCACAAAGAAAAACAACTACATTTTTCTCTACTGATTTCTGACTTCGGAAGCCCCCCCCCACCACAGTAACCCTTGCCACTCTTCTGTAAAAAGCACTAGGATGGGCAGAGGGGTGCCCTAAAGTGGCAGCGGTGCCAGTTCCATGGTAAGTCTTGACGACTTCAGTAGGAGACGTGGGAGACCCTGGACTGGAAGCTGACCTGCTGCGCTCTGCAGACTGACAGCACGGAAGCCTCAGGTTTCCAGCACTGTACGAGTCACAAGGAAAACGGCTGCTTATTTATGTTTGCAGTTATCTGCAAAGCAGTTTGCTCCAACAAACCACTGAACACAGCTGAAGCCAACCGCTCCATTTACCTCTTCATTCCAGTTGCTCTGGATCAAGGATGGATTCTGGGAATACTGTACTACATACTTTCTGAAGCACAAAAAACAACTGCATGTCTTTCATAAGGAGATATAAATGATTGATTTTAATTTAAAGAGATTTATTGGCATGTAAATTGGTGCAGGTTTTACGCTGCATGCTTCTTATTACACTCTACAGCATTTATACATGCGAACCGTTGCATGAATTTGTAAGCTATATGTGTACTCAAACCATTTTACCACTGTTTCGCCTTCAAGCTTAAACATCACTTTTAAGAAGTACAAAGCATGTCTAAAACTAAACACATCTCCACAGCCTAAACACTGTTCACAGTGTTCTTTGTAATTAAGCCTTTCTTGTAACCATTATGCTCTGGAATTAAAAGTCTCACCCTCTCTCTAACTGCCTATTGGACGGACGTACACTGACAGTCTGTTAACTGAATTGTTTCCAAAGCACTGAGATTCAGAGATGGGAGAGAGGTCTCCAATGGTTAAACTCATAAACCCCACTACTGCCCAAGGCATTTTAAGAATTTAGTTGTGTTTATGTAATTACACTCTAATGCTCTCAGGCTCTTCTCAGATTTTTACAGCTCCTAAAGGGATCTCCTTGCACATCCCAACAGCTCTCTAACTAATTGCATCACCGTTCATAATTAAAGCGTTGCTCTACTCTTATTCCAAAAGATTTTAATTAGACATCTTCAGGTCTCTCAATTTGCAAGAAAACTATTAGAAGACAAAGTTTATATAGAGAAAAGGTGAAAGTAATGGCCTGTTCTCAGAAAAATGACTACCTTTGCTATATGAATACAGACTAACCCTTCCCAAACACCTGACACCATTAACTCCCTGGACGTCCTTCAGCCCAAAACCAGGATGTGCCTCAAGAACAGGTGTTGTCACTACCAATGGCAACGTTCCAACAGGTGGGCATTCATTTTCTCATCGAGTGTTTTCAGAAATGAAACTGTGGGCTTCATCCAGAAAATAGGATCAAAGCACCATATATAGAAAAATCACCAGTCAGGCCACAATCACACTCAATTAAATGGAAACAGTTCAGAGGGGAATCCTGCATGGGAAGTGGTGGCGGGGGCTTTATTGTTGGTTCAGCTGGAGGCTGGGAGGATAGGCCCTTAACACAAAGTACCTTAATTAGGACAGCGAGCGTATATCTTGGTGACAGTGGCACATGCACACTTATGGGAATTTTGGGGTTGTACTGATATGACAAGAAGTCTAATGATCCATCCAAACAGTAAGAAGAGAGTTTAATTTATAGTACTTTATTAATCTCAGAGACAAATTTGTTCTCTGCATTTAACCCATATTCCCCTGGGGGGAGCAGTGGGCAGCCACATGCAGTGCCCAGGGAGGTAGTCTATGAGTGTTGTGCTCAAGGACACACCTGGGTTTGCTGGGATTCAAACTGGGAGACTTCCACATCCCAGCCTGATGTTCTACTCATTTAGCCATCAGGCCAGTAAAAAAAATGGGTCTAGTGATAATCATGACGTACTAGTGGATATCTGGCACATTTACCCACCATACCATTTTTACACGAGTGTAAGAAGACTCTCTTGTCAGGTTACTGTTGAGCAAAATATTCAATGATGTTAAGTGGTTGTGGTGGGTTGGGGGCTGTTCTGTTGCAGGTCCTAAATTTCCCTCCAGGCAGAGAAGTAGAATAAGGGGCATGGCATAAAGACCAAGACACGCACCTTAATATTGATTGGTGTAGACAATTCAGTGCCCCATGCATGCTATGTTGATCCAGAAATAATAATCACATGGCAAAATCAGGATGCGTAATCCAGTCTTCACAAAGCTGGATGCATCTATTATGTTCATTCCACAGGCTACACTTTCCAATAAAATAATAGAATAACTGGGACTTTGCACAGAAAAAAAGTATTACGAAATTAGCAGTTTTCCTGTGTTGATAAAATGTTGTCCCGAGGAAAGGTATTCCTTTCTAATGGACTAAGGTATCTGTTTCATTATCAAACACATTCAGCACATACATCTGAATGTCCCTGACCTTGATGGAAATGGCAGGTGACAAAAATACCTATAAGCTTACTTGGTAAAGGATCAACAATGCATCTCTTTGGCGTCCATGTTCAACCCGAAACATGGAGGTGAAAAGAGGTTTGCTGAAAAAGACCAACGCCTGAACAAAATCAGCTTTTAGTCTTATGTAAGCTCATTGATAAATTGTAAAGTCCAAACCAGTTGCTTAAGTTGTTTATCACAACGACTTAATCTTTCTGAAGTCGGTCCATGCGCATCTTAAGATGACAATGATCAGGCATCTTAGTCCTTATTCTGAAATGAGCAGTCAAAGTGTTTAGATCCCAGACAAACTGTGAACTTTGCTCCACAAGGGGCTCTTCTCCCTTCATGTTTTGGCCCATTTCCTTCACAATTTCTTCATACAAGGAGGGCCACTGATTTCAGGCAGCATAAAACCGCTGACCCTTGCAAAGAAGTGGCTCCCCAGACACTTTCAAGTTTAGCCTCTGTTGGCTCTAAGTAAATACAAACAGACATGTACTTCACAAGTTTTGATAAATTTGTTTTTTGCCCCACCAAATAATGCATGCATCAAAATCAGGGACCACCAAGGTTGTAATGAGTGAAGTTGAGATCTTTGACTTGTGGAATGCCACCAGCCTGTTGGCACGGGGTGGAGTGGGGGGGCACCTCGCACGCGAGGACCTGCTAGAGCGATCTGGCGTCTGCTGCAGCAGGTGTTCGCTCCCGAAACGTGGGCCCAAGCACAGAGCGCTCGGAGTTAAAGGAGGAAGCCCATGTCAGTGTGGGGAGATGGATCTCTCCTGAGGGATCTGATAAATAAGGAAAAAATATCTCAGAAAAGGGAAACGCAGCTGTTTCCAAAGTAGAAGTCAAAATATTAGTGGTGTACATTCCAGGGCCTTCTAGGTAGAGCCACAGCGTCTTTCTCTCCATCTCCCTCTCCTCCTCCTCTCTGTCTCTAGCAAAACACTTACGGCGTGAAGAGGACTAGCACAAAATCTGCAGCAGGACGACCCATTCACCAGACGTTCATTCGTAGCAAACCGAGGTTCTCCAAGCTACCTGGCAGAAACCGTTTTTACAACTGACCAGAGGTTTCCTGTCAGAAAGAGCTAACTCAAAGTTAGCATCCAGCTAATTTATTATCATTCTAGTACAACGTGTGTTGAAATGAGCAAAGAAATAACACTGGTCATGAAAGCAAACACTAGAACAAGTGTGACACCCAGCAACAGTTCTGCACCTGGCCATGTGCTCATGCCAAAACGAAGAACTTGTTAGAAATTCGAAAACCGTAAGCATGACACAAAGACAGCACAGAAAAGCAAGAATAAAAATGTGACAAAAGCTTTTACCCATGTGACCTCTGCCCAGTTTGGTGCCCTTTTAGTGCAGAAGCGTAGCCGATCAAAATCCGTCAAGTCGACACGTCTGTTGGTTCAGCCCACGTGTTTACGCACATTCTTTCCAGGGAAGATAAATCGCATGTGAACAATGGAGGGGTGTTTACTGTCTAGGCAAGGGGAAACGGAACGTGCCGGTGAGCCAACATGCGGATCCTTTCGAAAGGGGAGGGAGCATCGAGCTGGCAAACCTCCCAGCTGTTGGCGACCCTGGCACAAGTCCCTGCATCAGCACTTGCATGACTCTGGCAGCCCTGACTCAAGCCCTTACACCGGCTCTGGCAACCCCTGGGTTTGTAAATTAGTAGGAGGCAGTCTATAAAAAGGTGGGGGCGGGTGTTGTTTTCTCACAAATGTCCTCCTTAAAGTGGGACTGAGAAGTGAAGGGGTGAGATCCAGCAGGTCTCTTGTCACAAGCTACACATATCTCTCACTGAATAGTGTGTACACACCATGGCCTTTGCTGTCTCAGTCCACAAGACACTCATAAATCACTTCACATCACTGCCTTCTATGCTGACTTTGCCACATTTTTTTACAGAGGTTCTTTTAATTTTTATTTGCTGTCGAGCTGTCAAGGAACGTCTGACCAGACTCCAGTGGCGTAACAGCTCAGCTGAGAATTGTGACTCTTTACAGATGCAAATAATCAAATCTATGTGAACACAACTGACTTTTCTCAAAAACACAATGCAGTAGTAAGTGACCGTTTTGATAGTAATCTCAAGTGTTTCAGACAAAAACAATTCTTGAACGTAACAACTGACACCAGTCCTCACTGAAAAATAAGTAACATTGCTGGACACCAGAAGCAACTCACGGTTTCTCACTCACAGTTAAATATTCTAAAAGACTCATGGTTAAATATTCTAAAAGAGTCAGCATATCTTCTCTGCGCACACATTCTCATGAACTTCCTGGTGCCTTTGTCTCCACATACAGCATTTTACCATATTCTCATCGTTTTTCAATTTTGGTAAAAACAAGCTCTGCAAGATACCCAAAGCTGACCTGAGCGATGCAGAGAAGGTCGCTTTGGACCATGTGGAGGGTACGACAGCCGTTCACGCATCCTGGAGAAAGCAGAATCCGACTGGCTGAACACAGCTGTTTCACACACATCTACCCTGCCTGTGTTGACTCAAGACACTCAACACCTATGGCAAGGACACATCCATAACTCTCTGAGAGAGAGGCTGTAAAAATAGATGGACTGAGCAGAGGCAGAAGCAAGGGGAGCTCATTCCCACGATCTGGGCCTCCTGTCCTCTGGGATGCAGGGTATGTGAGAACGACCTCCCCCACAGCTACCAAGGCTCAGCTTCAATGATCAACACCGTCTGAAGTGCCGTCATTTTCACTGCTTGACTTAAGCATCCAACAAAGTCTGTCTATGTGAATCCACAGTCAAGATGTTATTACAGTAACATGCTGCTCTGTGACTGAACCATACACCTGAAAGGATATTTCCAGTCAGCAAGCTTACAGTATTGACTATGGACCTATTCTTGTGCTTTATTAATATAATGAAGGGTATGTCTACTCATACATGGTGTCCCGTAAATGCCAAAATTATTAAATAACTTATTATGTATAAACCACTTGATAGTAGAGTTAAGAACAGTGTGGACATAGTTGTTTTTGTTTATGGGGACCGACATGCTGATTTCACCACAGCACTCAGTGGAAGCTGAGGTTTGTAAACAATGACGTGTGCCATCTAACATGTAAACCTGCTGTATGCTGAACAGAGGCACCTGCTGTGTGCTGAACAGAGGCACCTGCTGTGTGCTGAACACAGGCACCTGTTTCCCCCTCAGGCCCGTATCTGTATTCCCCATGAAAACAGCAGGTCTTTATTATGGCCTAACCTGTTCACGAAAGCGATTCTGTGTCCTGGTCCTGGACAGGCATCCTTGACAATGGACCTTTCTGCTCCCTCTGACAACCATTGCTGTACCTCAAGCTCACAAGCCCTTCAATCAGCACCTCCTCTCCTGGGCTCCAGTCCCAAAGATGAATATGAAAGACAGTATAATAATTTTACAGTCTGACAGCACACTTTCTTCCCACAGACAACAAAAAGTACTTGCTATGTCCCAGACCTGCATGGCTTCAGCTACGCTCGCAGGGGAGGTCTTCTGCACAGTTGCGCAAACACTCTTCACACGTGCCTGCATACAGCATGACACATGCGAGGGGTGGGTAACACAGCCTGTGATCAGATACCTCCCACCCTCCACCAGCCGTGATACAGGCAGCCAGAACACGTTGTCCTGGTAAGCACGGGCTAGATAAGAGGGCAGGATGTGCAGATAGTGCCATCGCAATTCGTGCATGGCAGCAGCGCTGAAAGCATGAAAGCCCACATGGTTTCTTTGGAAGTTTGTCAGAATAAAATGCATCTTAAAAAAAGTGTGCTATAGCTTTGAGGCTGTGTAAGGTACTCAAACTGTCAAATATGCAACTCTGATTTTGTGAAAATTCTGGAAAAATATAAATTCACATATACTGTCATAGAATAGAATTGAATAGTGTTTATGATCTTTGAAACCTGTGTCTTCAGTTCCTCCAGCTATTCCAGTAAAGGGATTAAAGTTATTTCAGTACTATATACAGTACAATGAATGCTAAAAGGGCATGTTAACAACACAGGTGAGGAGGAAAGAGTGTGAGTTTGTGATTTGAATTAGGTTGAATAATGAACATCAGGTTTTGCTTTACTGCCTTTATAAAACATAAGACACGACTCAGTAAATGAAAGGCAATGATGAGGTCAGATAAAAAGGATGCTTTTAAAGTTTTTATATTTGAAGTTATTCTGCATGACTCACGGGCCAAGCTGAGGTCTTAAACAGTGGCACTGACTTGTCTGTAATACTGTGTCTATATACCATATACAGTACTAATGACTGGTTGTTTCCAATGATAGACAGACAATCCCCATTAATTAATCAAATCCTATTCGCCTTATAATTATACACTGTAGGTAAATACAGTTCATGGTACAATGTAGTGCAGTCTCAGAGAACACATGGTTTACACCGCATTGGGTTACAGTACAAAAGCCCCTTTCTCGTTAAACTGTTCCAGTTAAAACAAGCTAGTGTGACGTGTAAAATCATAATACTGGATGTAAGGTTTCATTCTTTTAAATTATTTAGCATCTGATGTGTGGTTTCAGTGTCTTCAAAACACTACTTGTTTCAACACCTGTGTTGAGTAATTGCCTAAAAGGGGCTTTATATTACACTGCGGGGAGCATATTTCAAATTCTTAGGGTTCACAGAAAACCATATACAAACAAAAGTGATATTACACCGTTTTGTCAGCAGTCCACGGGAAGCATTTTTGATGGGATAAAAGGTATTATATGCAAGCCTCTCCATCAAACAATTACGTCTTTGATCGTAGCCAATTAATTATTTTCTCCAGATGGGGGATCGGAACACATTCTGGTGTAAATGTAAATGGCTTACCGAAAGATTTTGCACTCGGAAATCCAGATAAAGAACAGGCGGGGGTTCCAAATAATCCAGGATTGTCTTGAGCTAGGCTAATCTGTGGAACCCAGCACCACTCTGTATGTCCCGCCCTCACCCCATAACCTGCCGTGGCCAGTCAGTGTTAAGGTTGCATACTCTGTGCGGGTTATGCATCTGGCACAACATCAAGGGCACTGTCTTTCTTAAGAGGGGCAACGAGGGATAGCTGATTGACATGCAATGAGGTATGGAGAACGCCACAAAGGCAGAATGAAGTGAGGCTGTTTGTTAGAAGGTATGTACAGACCACAGGTACCGTGGCCTTGGGAGAAAGGAGACCAAAGGCTCACAGCTGCCCAACTATCACATGGGTGGGGCTTTTATCACAAAGACCCTTTGAATCATCTTATGAAAATAAAACAAATCATCAGTGTGTCCCATTTAACACCTAAATTGAGCCACATTTTCAATTCAAGTGTCAGGGCTGAATTAAAACCCCAGTGGCCCCTGGATGTTCCAACTTGGAGTCCACAAACCATAATACTATGCCTTTCACTACCACTGTAATAATTTGAAACATTATTTCATTTTCTTAGTCACCAGGGCCCCTGAGTGTGCACCCTACCCACCTTGATGGGGGATCTATCCTTGGTCTATGAGAAAGAACAGTAATTGGAGCATTCACAAAACTATCAAAGGTGGACTGACCTCTTTGAGGTAACAAGCACAGGTGAGCACCCGTCACACTTAGGACAGCCCTGCTGCTTTACCCTTGAACAAGACACTGAATAATCTGGACCATGCCCTTTGATATACTGTACGTGAGTAGCACTGGAAGTAAACGCTGGGAGAAAAAGCTTCAGCAAAGCAACTACATATGCAACCCAAGGTCTCTCTCCCTAATGCGCAGTTTCTTTTGTGCTTCTGCTACTGGTCCTCAAAGCTCTTAACTGATATGTCCCCCAAAAACTGGAACTTGTAAGAAACTTGCTCGTGAAATATTGAAAGTAAAACTTTGTCTTCTGCAATAGAAACCAGTAATTAAAAGTTAATGAATGTAACTTTTTGTGTCTCTAGATTACAGTGTATAGTCCAAAAATACCAAGAGACCTTCAAATTCTTCTTTTGGTTAGCTTTGTACACAGGACAAAAGATGTTGGAATGTTCAGAACGTTCTTCTGCACACTGCTGCTCAGATCTGAAACAAATGCTGTGGATGAATCATAACGAGACATTATAACATTCTGTGTCCATCTTAGGGTAACCGTCTGTTTGAAGGAGTTTACTCAGAGTATTAATATTTCAATATAACTGATAACGCCAAGAGATGTGTAGAACAACATAAGCTTGCGTAGGTTTGTAATATACATGCCTATATACATTCCTTCAACTACTACTAAATTTCAACTAATTTCTACATCCAGTGGCGTTACACGTCTGTGATGAAAATTATGTACTGAAAAAATAAATCTGCTAGCTGTTTGTGAAGGTTAACGTTATTAACGACAAACATTTTAACATTAACATTCAAATTTTGGCGGAATTCTGCAGGTTCACCAACGTAGTGTCTGCTGATCAGACTCTAAAAAGGCAATTTCCACATAATTTGGTTGCGTGACGAAAAAGTATGACAAGGATCTGATTCAGCCGGTCAAAAAAAAAAATATATATATATATATTGAGACAGTAGTGACAAACTGGCAAAGCAGATGTAGACTTTGGCTCGTGTGTCATTAATTGCTATTGCATTCAAGGAAATCTGCGTCTCCAAATCGGCTGTTCTATTAGTGACACAGTAAGCAGCCTAATCCCTAAAGCGCAGTTTTTAAGAAATGTAAAATATGGTTCCGAACACGTTTACTAAAAACAGGTACATCGTTGTGCAACTTGTCTTTTGTGATCCGTCAAGATAAACATATCGTTACGTATCAACTATACGGAGCTACTGGTTTTGAGACCCCAGTTTCATGGGGTTTTCGCGATTGCAATGAAAACCACGTCGTCGTAAATGGGGCAGTGAGTTTTGCTTTGGCATAATTAGCAAAATGCATAATTAGCCATTGTAAGGTTAATAACTGTGGTTACGCTTGAATGTACAGTAGAACCTAAATTCGGCCACCTTCTTTTATGGAGCACTTCACCATCCTCTGAAAGGAACCATCCCGTCACTTTCCAGCAAGAAATATTCATAAAGCTTTGCATCTTTGAACAACGTGTCTGGCAACAGTTCTGTTTATCCCTGTCTGTTTAAACTAGTTATGTAAACACTTGCACTGCAAATGGATTGGCCGTGCCCTAACATAGCTGACCTATGATTAAAACGTGCATTTTAACGTCCATCGCAAAATTACGGATGTATAACAAAACAAAAGAAAAACAGCCTATGCAATGAACAGGCAAAGCGTGCATCGCTAGATAAATGCCAAGAAAAGCTTCGCATTAATAGTATCTTGAGACTATTTATTTTGGTGTGGATGTTTTTCCATGTTCCTCCTGGATCATAAATCAGTGATGTGATTGCAAAATACTATGAGGCTTGCATGGATTTTTTCCCCAGTAAAGTGTTTTTGAAAATAAATGTCTTATTATCACAAATGACAGAATAATCCCATCAGAACAGAAACCGGTACCCATTCCACATGCCAGCTCGACAACCAGCTTTGCTCATTTAAGTCAAGATTTTGCGGGATACTGGCACGTGTCCCAGCACCTGTGCACTAGTATTGCTAGACGTTTAATTAAATACATTGGTGGGGGGCAAACTAAACAGATTTATCTCAGCCAAAAATTTAAGATGCAAGGTTTATTGCAGCAACGTAAAACATGCGAAACAACGCAGCGCACAATCCAAGGCTCTACCCTTTTACAGTAGAACTGACCTTAACTTCAGTATTACTTACTTCATGTGGTTTGGAAAACATAAAGCGGTTAAGAAATTCATTGTGCAAATAAATTTGTGTTGTATTTTCGTTGTTTCCAAAATCTTCAGTAGTAAAGGTAACAATAGTTTTAATTTCTTAAGATGCAAGTAGTTTTATTTCATTAAACACTGATTTTGTCAACTCTAATTCCGTGTGGTCCCGTCTCTATCTCTCTCTCTCTCTCACACACACACACACACACACACACACACACACGTAGTTTTTGTCAAATTAAAGTGTCAGTTAAAAACAACATGAGCATATGGCTTCTTTCAATAAATTGGCAGGTTCTTACCCAAATTCACAAAACTCATCACCATGTCTGCATCGCTTAAGAACGCACTGTCCTGCAAAGTGGACAAAGGCGGCTCTTGAGTAGTGAACATGGATTTGTAGTGATCCAACATCCCATCCACTTCGTTTTTCTCCTCGTTTGAAATGGTGTTGTACAGGTCCAGCATGAAGAGCGGAGCCGAGTTGAACTTGCCTGGTGACGGCTGAGGTCGCGGTCGCTGTGGCAGTCCGAGAATAGACAGAATCTCTTTCTGCATCTCTCTCTTTTCGTACGTCCGCAACCTCCTATGAATAAAGTTTGGATGGACCTCGTTGTTGGCATCAAAAAAATTACTACATGCTACGAAGAAAACGCAATACGAACTCCACAACCACCCCCAAAATGCGAAAGAATAGCTTATCATGATATGTCCAATTTGCGGTTTTAACTGGTAAGCTTATTGCTTGTATTTTCTACTCTTTATGAATGACCGCTCTCGAACGCACAGGCAGAGCTTTAAATTAAATCAAGATATGTCCTTCACGCCATACGAAATCTTATCCAAAGCGAAACCTGTTGAGAAGTGGTCCTTGGACTGTCGCGGTCAGATTTATCTCCATTAAGCGCAACAGGATTACTTTTCCATAGATAAAAAAAACCCTGCAGTTTACGGCGTCGATACCCGTTTGGTGATCCCGAATTCCTCTACCTGGCTGCATCAACGCTCAAACATGTCAAACAGAGTAAAAGAGTTTCACATGCAGAAAACATTTTATTTGTTCGTCAGATTGTCTTTGAGCAACATTTTCGGAATCGTGATAGCTGCTGCTCCCCGTTAGGTGTGTGGACTTTTTTCCCACGTCTGCGCTCCAGTCTGCGAATACTGTCCAGTGACTAAATGACTGGCATGGCCACAGGTACTAAAGCGTGAACCGCTGCGCTAAACACGCCCCGTCCCGTCGCCCATAGGAGGAGCTTTCAGGGAAATGCCAGGTATACACATCACACAGGTCTATGAATTGCCCCAAAGATTGTCCTTTTAGGTAGAAAAATTCTGGTTGTTAACTACATTATGTAATACCGTCGTTAAACTCCCTTACCCAGTTCGGCCAGACGATTTAATAAATGACCACCACCATTCCAAGCAAAATACATCTACACAGAGGCGATGGGGAGAAAATAACGCAAAGTAAGTTTTTTCGTAAATTTGTGTTTTAAAACCAGATTAACTGCTCTTGCTGATTTTGAGATATAACGGGATTATTTTCTGCCTAGGAACGACCCCTAACGATGAAAGGATGAACACCACTATTGAACGAAGGAGAATTTGAAATGAAAATGCTACATCTGCAAATCTTCACTTCTCACTGACCCATTGGACATTAATCCAGTTTACAGGGAACTAATCGTGGGAAAATGTTAGTAAAACTGTATAAATTCTCATTGAGATGATAGTAAGTAGAGAGTATACACCCATTCTTTACCAGCTAATAATGTGCATTTCTGGTCTAGTAACAATAGTTCCAGTAGATTTTGAGTAATATCTGTTCTGTCAGAAATCATACATGATTATTAATCATTCATTGTCTATCATAAGCAAAAGCAAAATTAATTAGATACAATATTAACTTTTGGAGAATATTCAAATGTTCTGAATAATAACAATAAAGATATTCAACAGAAATTTTTTTCATGTAACTTAGATCTCAATTAAGCCTGCTGCTGCAAGAGGGAACACAAAGTCCCTCTCCCGCCCATTCCGTCCTCGACTCCACTGGGAATCTTGTGTTGTGTCTGCCAGGTCCCAGATCATTCGATAGAGGGAGGTCTCTTATCATTCCACCCACTATCTCACAATCTTATCTCACAGAAGTGCAAAAACCACAACATCAAAGCCACAGATACTGTCCTCCCTGCTGCCCGTGGTCTCGGCAGGGGAGGGACACCTGATTGACGGCAATGCCATGGAATTGCTGCTGCGCTGCAGAAAACTGTACAATTTAACAAGTAGTTTTGGGTTTAGCACAAACTGCCAGAAAGTGCTAAAGTCCTTGTCTTCATTGGCCGAGACACTCTTTAGTAAAAACATAAAAATATAAAAGAAAATCAAACTTGTAATGAGCTCTTCAACATAGAATTGTGATAGAGTTTATAAGCACCCCCTGCATTCCTTGTTTAGAGGCAAGTGAAAATCTTAGAAAAGCTAAACGTTACAAATTCATCTATATGTGAGTGGATCAGAGGTGTTATATCACTTTCCTTTCCTGAAATCTCTTCAACAATTCCATTGGTTTACATGCCAACTAGCCCCACACACTTCCCCAGTCTTTATAACCTTCTTTTAATAGCACTTTATTAATCTCAGAGGGAAATTACTTTTTTGCATTTAACCCATGCCCTGGGGGGGGGGGGGGGGGGGCATTGGAAAACCAAAAGGAGCCCCCACGGGTTTATGACTGAGTGCCGCCACCCAGGCCAACGTGGTGCAGGGGGTGGTTAAAAAACGGCAATCAAAAAAC
>JABJVR010024377.1:0-30546 GCA_025773905.1 Chitala chitala
CTTTAACCTATAACCCCCCTGCGCGTGGCCCTGTATGGTCCACCCCCCCCCCCCTTTGCTTCTTGCCCATGCTTTGATAATCACCCTCCAGCGCTCTCCCTTCAGACCCACCATGAACGTGCTACACCATGATACTTGACAGACATCCTCCGGGGCTCAAGCCTGCCAGGAACCTTAATATATTTAGCCGAGCCCCAAGACAGAAATTGCGTATTTACATTTGAGCTAGATTGAACTATTATCTCTGTCCTCACAGTGTATGGCAAAGTCACACGCATACGCAGTACCGCTGTGTTTAACCATTAATGTTAGCAGTATGTGTACCAACCTACTTCTCTCACCCCAGCGTAAATATCATTTAATGGTATTGCACAGGCCCGTTTGCTTCTGGCGTTACCTTCACAGTGACGTGAATATGGAATTTGTTCTCAAGAGCTTCTACTTGGTTTTCAGCCAAAAACATTTCGCTAGGTGATTGTATGCATTTAGAAAATTAAGACATAACTGTTGCATACACAGATCAGTCTTCAGAATATCTGTTGTATTTTACTGATTGTAACATTTTGTGAAATTTCACATACATTCACACACACAAACTTATAAACTGATTTATTGTTAGGAAGTCATCATTTTTTGAGTATAGTGTTTTATATATGATAAATTATACAAAACACATTGATGCTGCACCAGATGGTTGATTATGAATTTATATGAAAAGCATCATTTCTGATTGCACACTTGTCAGTCTTCTTGGGAACAGATTAATTAGAATCAGGGCTTAAATCAGGGGGCACCTGTTACTTCAATAAGCTAAATCTGAACCCTTCACAAATTTTTCTGCTGAGCCAAAAATGAATCACTGTAAACTGAAGCGCACCTGTGTTTGTACATTTTGCCACCTTTTCAGCTCAACATTTGTCAAAGTCAAAAAAGCCACACACACACACACACACACACACACACACACACACAAAATATATGCAACTATTCTAATAGCTGAATGATAAAGATTTTGCATAGTGAATGTAATCTAGCATGTAGTAAAAGATAATATTTTTAGCTTTTTTAAGTAATTTTTCCATTTTATTTTGGTTTTATTATTATTGTGACTATACAATCAGTATGATGCTTGTCATGTCTCCATCACAGGTCACAGTATAAAGGCCCTCTTTCTACTGACTGAGTTTGTTTAGCTTAATGGGTAAAATAGTTCTGTTTACTTGATGAAAATGTTGTGACTCGTTTATTCTAATGTCAATTTTTTTCTATGTATGGATGTGTCTAGGTTTGCTTGGCTGGTATGCTGGGTGTGGTGGTCGTGTGTGGACTGGTGGAGGGGGGTTATGGGACCACCAGCTGGTTTGGAGGGTGGGGGGGATTTTTCTGTGCAGGTGTGTACTGGTTCCTGGTGGCAGGTTAAATTAACCTCTTGAGATGACAGTCCCCATTAAGTGAAATGAGGGCTTTGCGGAGGCAGGACCTCCTCTGGATGGGCATCAGTCATTCAGGACAGGTGGCAGAGCGATACAAACCAATTTGTTCTGCTATACCCCTGAACGTTAGTTAACACAGTTTTAAAAATGCACCGTAAACAACTTTGCACATGAATAATAATCTAGTTTTACAAGTAAACATATTATACACGTTTAGTTTTAAATCACCTTCCAACAATGACATAAAACAACAATGTTTTGTAGAAAGTTCTGCAACACTATTTAAACATAAATCCCTGACATGTCGATGAGTGTCACACTAATTAGCTGGATGCGTAGCAAAACGAAGGGACCATCTATGAGCGCTACCCTTTGTGTCAGCTTCAAATAGACAGCGCCCAGGTCTGAACGTGAAATAATTACAAAATAATGTGTGCAGAGGTCCCTGCCGTGAGCCTGTCTGTAACTGGGATTGTGCTGATGTCAAGAAGCCACCAAGAGTCTCCAGTCATATTGGCAGCTGACAGCATTCGGTTTTGTTTGAGCGCCATTCCCAAGTTCAAACAAAAATGCCCTCACGTTTGTTTGACAACAGGGTTCGCAATCCTATTAAGGCTCCTTGTTTTATGATTTACATACATTTACATGATAATGAGTGGCACGGAGCTAGAGACCGAGCCATGGTAGGTAGGTCCCCTAGTGCCACCACATTATGAGCCGCATTTCAGAGGCATGAACCAGACCTTTGCTGTCTTGTTCTCTCTGTACAGCCTGGATGATGTCCCTTTGCTTCCAGATGCATTCACTCTCGTGAATGGGGCATCTCACCAAGCAGGTCTCTTTCAGGGCCTACGTATGCACTGAGAAGGTCCGGCACGAAGAGGCGCTCAGGCAGGATAAGTGTCTTCTCAGGAGCCACAGATTCCCATCATTTTGAATGTTTGAAAGACTTGAGCTCGAGCAACACACTGGTTCTCAAATCATCAAGAAAGAGTATTTTTTTTTTTACACATCTGACCCAGAATCCCCCCTCCATCCCCCGACTTTACCCTTGGGTGGGGCACTTGTGCAGCAACGGGAAATCAAACAATTAGTGGAGGGGGGAATAAAAGAGCCGGTTTTGCCCTCTGGCACCTGTGAGCTCAGAAAGTGTGGGCGAACATGTTACTCTCATGTACAGACGGCCTTGATATCCGGCTTAAATGTCATGTAAAGCATTAGAAGCAGGCTGAGAAAACCGTGTTATCAAACAGGTCACTCAGTAAATAAGAACCGTACTTTAGGGCTGCTAAACAAAACATTTATTGTAAAAGCTACGTACATTTTTAATTTGAGATCTGAAATGTTTTATCAGAAAGTGTATTGTTCTGTTGTCAATATGAAATTGCGACTTGACTGGTCTGGAGGGTTAGTGATGCTTTTAGCTTCAGGAGCTGAACTTTAGACTAAAATTTAGTGACTAAATTAAAACAAAGCAGATGCATTTTTCATATTTTACGTAGCAAGTATTCATTTGGGTTTTCTTAGCGTAAGCCTATGTAGTTCAATGATAACCAAGGCACCAGACACCAACATGGGTCAGTCAGTGTTGTCCTGCAGTTTTATAAAGACATTTCCTAAAGGTTTGAGGTTCCTCTGAAAAAGTTGCCAGAGTATGTATGTATTCTGTCGAGGGCTCCGTCACACTCTGTCACACTCACACTGAGCTGTTCTGTTTTCGCCTTATGAAGTGTGTGAAAATCATCCATGAACTTAAAACAAAAGGCCTGTTATGTTTTAGAACCAGCTTGAATGTCACCTTATTTCATGATGTTAAACTGGTTTAGTGTTTCTCCCTGTCTTAGTGTTTCCACGGACTGTGCTTTCTTCTGTCAAGTATCTTAATAAATAACAGATGTTATGGTTCACCAGTTTCATCACAACTTTGAAGCTCTCAGATGTTCCGATTCTTCATACTTGATCATAATTGATTGCATTAACTGCATCGCATATTTGAAACAAATTAAGGAAAAGTGACTAGTATACTGTTAGTGTAACTTGTTCAATTTAATTAAATGTTTTCTCTCTAATATAAAATGTAAAATATGTAAAATAAAAAAGGAGAAAAATCATTAAAAGCCAAGATTTTGTGTTCAGAAGGCAACAATATATTACAATTTTTATGTTTTTATTATCAATTACATTTTTAAAGTGTTTATGCTAGCAATTTGCCATGTAATTTTTAAATATAAATTTAATTAGAAAAAACTAAATGTAGAAATAAAAAAATATAAATAAAGAATAAATAAATAAAATTAGGAGCTGAATATATATATATTTTTTTTTTCTTTTATAACATTTACAAAATAAAGAATATTTGTTATTTGTTTTACATGACTGGTAATTTTAACATAAAAATCAGTTTCTCCAAAGTGTGTGTGTGTAATTTTACAATAGGCTTTTCTTGTTACAATCTCTATTTATATCCTGTATCTAAAAATAATACAGTAAATTAATTCGAGTGGTCAAAATGTGTTTTTGTAGACATAAACTATGAAGAAACTGTATTGTCAGCTGTTTTCACTTGTATCAAAATGGCTAATTAACATTGTTTTCTGTTTTATATTGCTGTTGATTATGTAACTGGTCAAAAGTCTTGCCATTTTTTCCCAAGTGATATTCCAAATGAAGTTGTGAAATGACAATCGAAATTAACACATCTGGATACAATGTATGCAAGTAATGTTTTTGTTTTTTTCAATAAACTGCAATGTATCCAGTTCTCATGATTTTATTATAGAAGTGTAATATCCTATCTCTCCTGTATAAGATCTACCTTCATATCTCCAGTTTAGGATCAAAAGTAGGATAATGCTTCAGTAAGGAAAAAACTCAAGTCTGTTATTCAATTGCGAATAAAAAAAAAACAACTATGGTGGAAGCCCGGGGTTGGTCGTCCAGGTAAACAGAGCCTGGTCGCTGAACACGCCGTATGCGTAGCAGGGGGACGCCTGAAAAGCATTGTGATTGATGCACTGTGCTCTACTGCCCTCTAACGGTGGATTGTAACTATGACAGTCAATTTCACTGTCGTGCCTGTAATGACCACCCATTAGAATGTGTACGAAGCTCATACACTGAGCACGTGATTTTAGCCTGCAGGGCCTTTGCTTGGGTCTACAGTCTGTAACAAGCAGTTTCACTTTAGGGACTCCAGGATTGTTTTCAATTAAAAAGAAACACAATGGCATAAAAGCTTACGCATTCATTTCAAAATGATTTGTATGCCCCCCCCCCCCATTTATTTATTTGTTTTTTAAACTACTGTCTTTATTGATTACAACGTCTGTCATTGACGTTGCACAGTGATCGGATATAAAAGTACTCTGGATGGAAAGCATGACACACATGCAGTTCCTCTCGCGCACTCACACACGCACGCACGCAGACGCACGCACAAACATTCACACAGTGTGCCGAGGCCCAGATGGTCCTCTCACAATGGAGGAGCAGCCTTTGATGGGTGTGAGTGATTGATTTCAGGCTTGACTGGCGCTGACAGAGTCACCTCAGGAGGCGCCTAGCAACTGGGTCTCTTTGCCAGAAGTTTAAGAGGAGGAGGAGGAAGATGAAGAAGATGGACGGAGAGTCACATGGTCGCCGACTCCGCAGCCCGCTGTGCTCCGTCTCATGGTTGGTCTTATAGACAACTCATTTTGTGAGATTCTTCTCTCTGGTGATTTGTACTGTTGGTTATTCAGTACACAGTCATGTACAGGGGTTCAGAGCTGCATCAACAAGCATCCAGCCCGTGTGACTTTATTTGTATGTTTACAAATGATTTCTACATGCTTTGACATCTGAGGTGAAAATTACAATCCATGTTTTTTTATAATTCATTTGTACAAACTTAATTTTGGTTTAAATTATTTTGATACAAAGATATTTACTGGGGAGGCGCCTACAGTTCTAATCACTGAGTTTACAGTATAACACCAGTTCCCATCCTGGGATGTGAATCAGCAAGATAAAGGTCCAGTTCACTGAGCACTACCAGGCTACTGACACACATAGAGTCCCCCCCTTTTTACTGGGTGGGTGAGGAGGGGCATCGCATCACATCCCATTACATCATCCCTCTGCTCCTGAGAGCCCCTTCCTAAACTTTCCTGACAGTTATTAACAATCAGCAATCAATTAAGAGAAAGCAGACACCTCTGTGCTGTGATCCGAATCAGTGGCACTGGACTCTAGAACCAGAACTCGCTCATTATTAGAGAGGTTAAACTCTTCTTAATATCACGCTGTAACATGTCAGGCAAAATGAGGAGATGAGACTCATTGCCAACCTAATCAGAAGCATGCAGGTCTTCAAAATCCAATTATGTTTGCATTTCTAATCACACGGTTTAATTGCAAAAATAAATGAATCATACGCGTCCTCACAATAGTGATAGAATTACCATGGTAATATAGCTGTATTAATCACCAGGATGACATAAAACTCCGGGCAGGTAGAGTTCAGCTTGCTCCTCGATTTGAATAATTAACGTCTTTAAAATGCTGCTCATTTCCCCCCCCCTTTCCTTAATGCTCCTTTTAATTGCCAGTTTATTTATGCGCCGAAGTTTGATCCATGCATAATTCATTAGATAGTTTTACATGCATTTATAAAATTGTCTCAAATCAAATTACAACGTTACATTTATTTAGGATTAAAATTTAATGTGTCTGTGATGCCAGAGATTGTTCCTTAAATTGATGCCCTTAATAGAGTCTACACTGAGTAACACTGAGGTGTTATCCACATGTACCTGAGCTGCTATCCTTAAGTAGCAAAGTGGCCTCTGACTAGCTCAGTAAACCTTTAAGTTGCATGCTTACAAACGTTGGAAAATGTGTTCAAATAAATACTATTACATTTTAAAATTACCATCTGTACAATTATCAAGTCTTCCAATTAAGCAAAATAACTATATAAATTCAAAGTACTGATGGTTGTAAACAAAAAAGGGTAAATATGTACACGGGTAGGCCAGGGAAATAAGAGAGAGCGACGGCAGTCAAGCACGTAGAGGTCAAAGGGCAAGGGGTCTCCAGTGTGTTCTGTCTAAGTGCTGAGCTGCAATGAGACGCAGGACAGAGAGGCGGCCCTGAAGTGCGCAACATGAAGGATTATGGGAGATGATGTGGAGGATAATGGAAAGAGGCCACTCTGCTAGGGAATAGAGTCCAAGATGAGCTACTCAGCTCAGGGGGTCACAAGAGGCCAGTGGCTCCAATACAGCCACTGTTTGTGCCCTGCGTGTGCCGGGGCGGTGAGGTGAAGTAGAAGCCAGGCCCAGGAGGGCTGTCTGGGAAGGGAAGACGCACTCATGCCCCGCCTCTCAAGTTCATCCTGCGCAGCTGCAGGTCTGCGACAGGCTCCATGCCCACACGGCTGCCGCTGTTCCGGCCGATGGCCGCTGCTCCCCTCTCCCCAGCCGCTCCTGACCCCAACACCTCGACTCGACGCGTGCCGACGCGTGCCTTCCAGCCTGGCCTTCTTCTCTGCCTTCTTGTGAACGGCTTGAGAAGTAGACAGGTAATGAGATCCAGTGCCTTTTTTTAAAGATCTGGCTTAAATAAGCCCAGTAAGTACGGAGGATCAAGTTTTGTAGACAGTAAAACTTTTAGAGATTTTCACCCAGACGTTGGGTCTGGTCTTGGGAAGGTCTGGAATTCACAGAAAACTATAAAACCAAAATATTAAGCAGTGGAGTCCTTTTACAACAAAAAAAAATTACTCTTAGGTTTGGAGTGATCCGGTTTTCTTTAGCTAACAGGCCAATTAGTATGAAGACCTCACCGATTCACAATGCATTTCATTGCGTTACTAGTGTGTCTACATGAATCATTAAAACAACAATGTAGCTCAGTTCACAGAGCACATGCTGTGAGTTGGTGTCTCCCTCAGGCTGAAAGCATGCCAGAGATGTGGTCTTCAGAGCTTCACCTCCTTAGTCCCTCCTGCTGGAGGAACTCTTAGTCTTCCCTGCAGGTAGCCTGCCATGGCAGTCCACAGGAACATGTGTTTTTTTCCCCTGGCTAGCCCAGGTCAGCACAGGGTCATTCACTCATGGGGAAAAGTCCTTCCTGTTCCAAGCTGGATACTTGTTGTAAGCTTATCCTTTCAGCTAAGATGAATTTCAACTATAACACATGAACAGCCACATACTGTGAAGCCACAAGTGTCTGTGGTCAGAACAACTCTAGGTTTAACATGTTTATTAGCTATATGCTCACTTAACGTATCTGTTTGTTTGTCTGTCTGCTCTCGAAGCCGTCGGTGCTCTTTCCGAGAAGGTACGTTAATGAAAGAATTTGTTGAAAAATGTTTCAAAATGGTTTCGAAAGAGGCGTGATTGTTCCTGTCATAAAAATGTGTTTTAATCCTTTATGAAAAGGGGAACAACGATACATTAATGGAGCTGTTATGAAGCCATAAAAGGATTATCTAATGATTAAATTAAATGTGAATCTTGAAGACTTGGACAGTGCATCAAAGAAGGCGACCCAAAGGGCCAAGAGCAATTTGCATCTCAGATGTGACGTGCAGGCGAAAGGCCCCGCTGCGACAGGAGGTGTGTCGTAACTGGACTCGGCAACAAAGGAGATCTGAGAAGCGAAGGATGAAACGTCTCCTGGAGCTGCTGTCCTTTAGTCCCGGAGCTCTAAGGGAAGTTAACGCCCACAACAGAAACGTCACTGCGATGTCAAAGCAGAATTATTCAGCCATTTACTGCCAGAGGAACCTCACATCTGGGCATGTACAAATACGATTTTGCAGCTTTAACACTTCGATCTGAGTGTCTCAGTACTTTACAACAACACATTATTTGTTATAAATAAATAATAAAAATGCAGGAAATGCAATGAATTAGCCCATATGTACATACTTCCCTTTAAATATACAGAGAGGTATGAAAATTAGTTAATTGTGGTTCATTTTTCTTTAGAAATCTATTTTATAAGTAATAAATTATAATATTACATAAGAGTGTGGCGCAGCCTAACAGCATATATGATGATGGCCATAACAAGACCTCCCGGGCCTTATCATGTTTCAGCAAATAATGCAGGAGAAATCTTTGATGAGACGTGCAAGGGCGGGATTATATTGAATGAAATAAGCCGTCTTTATACGCGAGATAAAGTACAGCGAGCACAGAAAAGGCAAGACAATGCTTCTTTTCTTCACCTTCCTCGTCATTATGCTAACAAGCAAGCTCCCTGGGAAGGGATTACGGCCCGCAGCCAATCAGAGAGAACGTGCTGCACAACACTTGGCCAGCGGTAGGGATGAATGGCTATAAGGCCCAGAGATGGAAAATCATTAGCCCTGCCCTCAGAGGAGGAAAAGGGGGAGGGGGGAGGAGGGGGGTGGAACAAGGGCCGAGCCCTGGGGAAGCTGTAGTGTAGGTAACGCTTACTCACTATTACACGTTCCTCTGTGGCTCTTTCCTGAGTCTCTGCTTCGACCTGCTGATGCAAAAAAGCCCTCTGACAGGTACTACTTAATGTTTACCCGCCCACGTGGCAGTGGCGGCTCGGCGCTGAGTAAAATTCCCCACGGGGGGCAGCCTCTCGGCCTGCCAGCGGGGCGCGGCCGCCTGCAGGCCCTGAAAAGGGAGGACGAAACATTAGCGAGGCAAACCACGTCTCCTCAAAGGAAAGCCATTCCCCGATTCTCTTCCCTTAAAAAAAAAAAAAACAAGTACATACTAATGGCACCCGCCACCCTAAAAGCACTTTGCTGTCCTTGTAACTGTCGTCGTCCTCGTCTCCGATTGTCGCCGGTCATTGATACGGCGGTCCATGAAGGAGACACGAGGGAACAAGGAGAGGCATTTACGCGTCGTCCGGAGATGCCGTGAAATGCGAGATAATGGGATGATTCTGAGCGAGGCGGCCCGGCGGACTCACACAGCGAACACTCGCCGGCCCCGACCGCACGCTGGGAAAGTGTATTTATCAACATAATAGCAGGTGTCTAGCCAGAGCGTGTGCCCAAGTAATCATCTCCCCAACGCTGATTACAGGTAGGCCCTCCTCCTACGCGAGCCACGTCCCTGTGACCGTTGCCTAGCGGTTTGGGCTTCCAGAAAGGCTTGCAGGCCTTCCGCGATCCGCTGCTGCGTTTGTCATTATCAGGAAAGCGCAGCGGATTGGCCGTCCCGACCCCCCGCCCGCTTTTTCGTAGTAGATTAGCACGGTAACTGTCAGGAATGCACACAGCAGAGAGGGAGCTGAGTACCAAAACGCCGACGTCTCGTTAGTCTTGCATGCTAACGACCTGAGGCGGACGGAAAGGAAAATGGGGGGCTGGCGAGTTAATAATGTGGACGGGTACTTTGGGCTGTTCCAGGTCTACTGCGGCGCAAACGAGGCCCCAATTAAGTCACAAACTGGACCACAAAGACTCAGCCCTTGTGCCCCGCTGTGTCTTGGTGCTGTCTGCCTTTTGGTGCCCCTGCCCTGTTCTAGGGATCAGCTCCCTTCAGGTCTGCCTGTCTGTCCCATTTGGACAGCTGTGACTGAGGTGACCTAGAGCACAAGGTCTAAGGTCTGGTTCACTTCAGACAAGACAGATACCCACAATGTCTAGGCGGTCATATTGGTGGCCTGTTAGGAGAGGTCATTAAAGGAAGGTACCAACCCTGAATGATGCAGGGGCTCCAAATCAGGACAGTCATTCTGCAACATGGCAGGAATGATAACGTTTTGTGGGGGTAAGGGAAGATGAGGCTTTTGTCAAGCAACCCAGGGTATCTAGTAATGCGGCCTACTGGACTTTGAAAGGAAAATAGAACATTCAGGACAAACACGAAACCATCACACAAGCCACACGCGTACCGGCTGGGGGTTCGATTCAAATCCAGGACAACATGGAGACACAAGACACCAACATCCCCTACAGGGTCTCCATGTCCCCCTCAAATGAGCTCACCAGTAGCTCAATTCACATCCATTCGATTACTTTATATCAGACCCAGCAGCATGACTGCCCCAGAGCCCCTTAAAACACAAAAGCAGCATCAGGGTGGAGAACAGAGCGGGGACAGCCTGATGTCATATAGTTTTATGAAGTGCTCATGGTGGTGCCAGGAGGCAGCAAAACAGAGAAAACCGAAACTCCATGGAGGTTAAGGCAGGAAAAATAAAGCAGTGACGTTCCACAGTCAGCTGGTAGCTCTGCCCCCAAAGTTTCTGGTAGTGACAAAACACATCTCCTTTTGACTCCCAGAGTGGTAAGACTTTATGTAGAACTCATTCGCCATCTTCTTTGTTTAACGAGTTTGGGTTAGAACTTCTTAGTGAGAACTGTGACAGCCGTGTCCTGTTTGTCCTGAGGCCCGTCAGTGTCACGCATGAGGCTCCGTTTCTGTGACCTGCACTTTGTTCCGCCCTCATACTCTGATCATGTTTACTTGAGACCTCGCCACTTATGTGCTAGTTATTAACAATGAATAGGAATGATTAAGATCCCTTAAAACCCGCCAATGGTATACTTAAATATTAAGCTGTAAGTAATTACACAGAAAGAAATATTCATCCCCACAGTTAAAGCAATTAGAAAAATTTCTATCAAGGGACTTTTCTGCTTGATTTTTGTTCTGAGAAATAGTGATTAACATCATGGTTATTAATTGAAGTCATTTTGCAAGGCTTGGGGTGTTTTTCCTTTTCTCTGAATGTGAATCGGGTGTCTGGAGTGGGGGTCTCTGAAGGTTTAACAAAAGATCTTTTACTAATGTCCACGTTAATGGTCTGTTCTTTCCCCAAGTCCCACAGTGATTCGGCAAGTCCACTGTTTTGCCCAGAGACGGCAGAGCAGCGTGTCCTTGGCGACAGCATCCCTGTGTGCAAATGTCTTGCAGACTTGGGGTAACATGAGAAATTATGACCTGCTATGGGTACATTTGTGACAAGATGGCTGGAGACCTGATGACATTTAAGCATTAGAATCCTTGTCAGTTTTGAGTTGTCTTATTCGAATCACATTAATAATATTACCTGATTTCATTAGCTGAGATTATATGATTATTATATGTTTAAATTCCTCATACATTAATTTCACTACCCAAAACCCAAACTTGTGATGCATATTTATGTATATAAAATCACAAACATAAAATACATGTACAAAAATAAACAATATAATAACTCTCTTACACATTACCATCTTACAGAATTTCTTAGGAATACTATACTCCATGTATAAATGTCAAGAAATCCTTTCTACATACACATTTTGTCTGAAACCATCCATCCATCCATTATCTTAACCGCTTATTCCTGGTGAGGGTCGCGGGGAAGCCTGGAGCCCATCCCAGGGCACATAGGGCGCGGGGCAGGGGACACCCAGGGCGGGGCGCCAACCCACCACAGTTGTCTGAAACCAACTTTTGTGAAATATAAAATAATATTTAAACTTATTTTTTAATAATCATCAATGATACATGAGACATTAGGCTTGTCAAGTTTTAAGCAACTCAAAAGACTCAATATTTGTTTCTCTAAACTGAAACGTACCATGTTTAAAGGCCAAACTGGCTTCTATCACATTTCACTCAAAGATAAAGCACGTGTCTACAAGGCGGATTCTCAGAAGCCCCGCAAAGTGTTTTCAAAGTCCATGCGTGTGCAGGAATTAACCCAGTGGTTGTCCTTTCATTTAATACTATTACCGTGGAGGCAGGCTCTGATCGCAGGGACCCATGATGTATGAACACTCGTTGAGACACGCGCCTTTCCCTTTTTCTGAATGTCACATATCGACCTTGGCTTCCCTGACAGCGGCATCCATCACGTGCGTCAAGCCCTTCCAGTGGGCACGAGCGGTCCAGCACGTGGCCAAATAAACTGGATTAAGGAATAACAAAAATAGATGGATGCTCAACGTCCTGCAGTAGATGGATCTACCCGCCCTGCCATGCATTTCCCATCCCTCTACTCATTCTTCAGCACGACGAGGTCATATTTCAGCCCTCAGAACAGATGCTTAACTATGCCTCAATTATTATGTGTTCTGATCGATACCTGCGTATTACATTGCCATCCATTGTGGGAAATTATTGAAAGCCTGTCTATAAAATGAATTATCTTAAACATATGTAATAAACATCAGATGTGTGGGCAAACCTAGCCTATGAAATATTAACACAAATAGCCTATGAAATATTAACACAAATATCTCTCTTTATTGATTTTTTATTTCACCTTATGGGTATGTTGCAATTTCTCCTGTTTATAAGCAGAGTTGGACGCACGGCATGGATGCCTTTGAAGAGTGCACCAAAGAGTGAGCAGGACACACCCCTGCCATCTAACACACCTGTACAACCATCTAATTTCCGAGACTCACACTCTTGCTGCAGGCCAGGTGACAGGGTCAGGGCAAAAGCCAGGTCTCCAAATGTTTCCAAGGAACAAAGGAGGAGAGTGAACGCTGTTGGCAGTTTGTTTGGACTTCCTGGCACCAGCTCAGACCCATTTACCTTCTATCCTGTTCCAAGTGTTTGGACGTTCTGGCACCAGCTCAGACCCATTTACCTTCTGTCCTGTTCCAAGTGTTTGGACGTTCTGGCACCAGCTCGGATCCATTTACCTTCTGTCCTGTTGCCAGTGTGTTTGGAAGCCCTGGAACAAGCTCAGACCCATTTCCATTCCGTCCTGTTTTTTCTGGCTCTTTTCAGGTTTTTGCATTGTTAACATTTCCTTTCTCAAAACAAATTTGAAGAGGGTCGTGGGGGGGGGGGGGGTAGGCTTGAGAATTGGGCCTCGCCCACTCCCAGCTGTAATACTGTGACCCCCCCTCCTTTTCCTCCCATAAGCCAAAGGCTCTTCCTCCATTTATGATGGCTCAGCCTGGTCCAAAATGCAGGCCACTGAGCTGCACAAAGGCTACCCATAAAGTCAGAATTTAAAGTTTAATTTAAAACATTTAAAACATTGACAATAGTTTGCCTTAAAAATTTGAGAATACACTGCCAAAATGTTAAACAAAAATACACATTTTATAAGGTCAGATAGTGTTCTAATTTTTAGTAGAAGTACTAAAAAATAAGCTGAATACAGTTTAAAAACTGCATGCAAAAAAAAAAAAGTTTTCAAAAAAATTTTTGGGTGATGTATGTTCAATAGCAACATAAACAAATGGAAACACCTGAAAATAGTGTGTTGTCACAGTGTTGGTGTGTGTAGCACTGGTGTGTTCAGGGCACTTAGAGTCTGAACATTATAACAGCAAGAGCAGTTTGTCAATTAAAATTGTACATATTAAAATTACACAAATTATATGACCGACAAAAAATCACAGTTCCACTGTAATGAGCTTCAGAACAAAAATAAGTTGTTGTAAATAATTAGTGAAAAAAGTACTTTGAACAAGTGCTTTTAAATTTTTGCTCTTTCTTCACTGAACATTTTTGCACTGCATTTCAGTTTAATACAATTATACACAGCATGATTTTACATTATATTACTCTGAGGATTGTGAAAGAAGATATTAACGTACATAAGAAGACATACTAAAATAACAAACTGCACTAATATGATAAAAATGATATATTAGTTCATTCAATAAATTCAATAAACAAAAAACATAGCATTAATATGAATTCCAATTAATGTAAATATTTAATGCGAACAATTTACTCATAAAATCACGTTTTGTCATAATTTTTGTATTTTTCTGTCTCACAGTATGTAAATATACTATGTTAATATATTTATTGCAGCATAGAAGATTATGAATAATGTATTTATTGTTGTCTCAGTTTGACAATCCAATTCACAATACATTTTTGTACATTTTTGTTTGTTGGAAATGTAAAATTCCATTTTATTACCATCACACTGTAAGAAGTCTGGACTTAATGGCAGTATCCGGTATCCCTCTATGGATGGAAAAGCATTTATATCCATGGCATTTTGAGGAAATGGACCACAGGACTTTTGGTTTGTGGTCATCACTAATTAATATTACAGTTTGTCACTTGCAAAGAAAGCTAAACAAGTTGACAAAACTGATTAGTATTTTTTAGGATGAAGTGCCCTTTCAAATGAACAGCTCACCCTGACAGAAGTGAAACGCCGTGGTATTCTCACCCTCCAAAGCAAAACATACGAAGCTTTCATTTTGTAACACCAGCAGAAGTCGTTGCCTTCAACACCCAAAACTAAAATGGAGATGCTTTCTGTCACACCCCCAACCCCTACTTTGTGGATGAATAATTCAGAAACTTGGGCTTGCAGCACCCTCTGTCTGACAGTCTGTGTACTGCACCTGGGGTTGCCGCTAGCAATCGAGGGGCGGATCATGTCTTGCTTATTTAGAAATTTACACAGGAGCCGTGAAACGTCTTCAAAGGTTCCCTCGTCCTGCGGCCAGTCTCTGGCAGCAGTAACCCGTGGTAAACAGGCCACGTTATGACACCTTCAAAGCATGGCCCCAGCGGAGGCAACAGAGGAGAAGAGAGTCCAGCCCTGGTTCCTCGGTTTCTGTCAACCATGGTCTGTGGAGCCACCACAGGGGGCTGATGGAGTGGCTTTGAAAAATTACACCTTTGTTATTCCAAGTGTTGGGGATGTAACGTGGTCTACAGATGTGCGAGAACTTGTGGTCACCCTTACTAAACACAGATGGAGAGACCAGGGTCTTTAAACCCTCTGATCCTCTTCTGCCACCATCCCAAGAACAAGAGTCTCCATTGTGCCCCCTTAAAGTGCTCCCCACCATTTTATGGACAGGTGATAATAGTGGGACATCTTTATTTGTTTACTTTAACAGTAGGACACAGGTGTCCTACTCTAGTTTTTTTAAAGCCAACTGTTGATGACTATTCAGTAATAACATTCCCAAGGTGAGAATCACATTCCCAAGGTAATCAATATTAATCTAAATTAATATTAACCAATTCAGCCTAGCAACAACTGATTTGTTCAAGTCAGTTGCTTGTTTTCTGCACTTACTCGTGTCTGTGCACACCTGTGTTTTTGTCAGGACTTTTCCTCGTCCTTGCAAAAATACTTTGTCATAACACCATTCAGCCAGGCTGATAGTGCTGTAGGGAGAGGGGGGAAAAGCTGACAAAAGCATTTATCAAAAAGAGAGCGGGTGCTGCGGTAACATTAAGTCTGCCACAAAGTTAAATTAGAAGCAGGAGCACTTCATAAAGTGTGCGCGTGAACTTAGCACAGGTAATGGATACAGAGGCGGCCCGCTGAGCTGGTGCAGCAGGGAATCAATCACGGCAGGGCGAGCGTAGGCGACGGAGAGCCGCGCAGACTCCGCGGAAGGCAGCAGCGCGCCGCGCTCGTAACCTTGAACTCGGCACCATTTTCGCCCGCAGCTTGACAGCGCGATCTCGGCACCGGGTGACGGTTTTCCGTGCCGCCGCCGCCGCCGCCTCCTCCGTGGGTCTCTGCGTGCAGCCTGGAATCGCGCGAAGGCAATCCGTCGCCGTGTGCACTGCACGTGAAAATGAGTGTTCACTGCACGTGAAAATAAAATACCGATATAGCGCGTGCGTCTCGTGTACTATTCGCACGTTGCGTCATGGAAGAGAGGGGCAAATGTGAGCTTGGAGGACCTGTGATTTCATATTTAGAAGCAAATTTGTTTCCCCCCCTCTTTCTCTTCCAGGTCTGTTTCACGCAGAAGGCTCGCGCTTTTCATCACCTCATTGCTAATGTCACCCGTTTCCCACCTGATGAGCCTGTATTCACAGGTCATACATTAGAGGAGAAGCCATACGAACGTGCATACAGCTCAAACTGGGAGGTTTTATACAGGCCTGTGGCTCGTTATCATATTAAAGCAGGTTAACAGAACAATTTAATTATGTATTAGGCCAACAACGTTGCATCTAAGTTTTGAAAAAACTCAATAACAAAATTACAGAAAACTGTACAAAATCAACAGAGCTAGCTGTATTTAACAGGAAGCAGTTTCCTCCAAAGGATGAAAAAGCTGTTGATTGAAAATTGAACTCTCAGGAATACTAGATTTTCAGGGAAGAAAATTAAAAACATTTCAATCTGTCATGTATTGCTGTTATGTAACATTGCTATTTATTTTCATGTCAATTTAACATATGAGGCAAGGTACTCCCTGGAAAATTGATTATAGAACCGTTTGTTCATTAATTAAGACAAGAGACAGGTTACCTGCATGTATCAATATACATCTTTAGTGCTATAGATAGCCAATGTCATGCCCTCTCCTGCCAGGCCTTCCCTGCAAAGCACGAGGCTCTCGTTAACCACACCTGATGTCAGTTAACCTGCTGTTATTTAAGCTGTGTTATGCCTCTGTCTCATTACAGTTTTGCTGTTCATTTCTCTGGCTGGCTTCTGTAATTGCTCCTGCTACCTCAACCTGGCCCGATCACCTCTCCTGTCCTTGACCTCCTGTTTGCGTCTCATCTCGTCTAAGTCCTGGAGTGGCTCCTCCAGTTCTTTGACTCGTTGCCTGGTTTATGGACTTATGGTGTTTTGATTTTGAACTTTGTTGGTGCTGATAATAAAAGTCCTCACCCTATGAGTGGGTCCAGCACCTTCAATGTAGGAGTCTGTTTTGTTACAGCAAAGAAATTTGAACCAGCATTACTGTCACATAGCCCTGCCATTATCAGTGACGGCCTTAAGATAAGTAACTTTCTTAATAGTGATACTACTCTTATTAGAAGAATATTTTGCAGTTGGAGAAGAGTGAAAGGAGAGGTGGGTGGTAGGGTAATACTGTTTTATTGCCTGTAGAAGTATGTCATTTGATTATAATTGGTTTGCAATGTAATACTGTAGTCTTCACATGCACGCTTCCATACAGAATACGTTTAATATGGACATTTTCTGTTTAATTGCATTCATTGAGAGAGAGACAGAGAACTAAACTCCTGTTATGTCAACTGATTCCAGTTTAATTTTTTATTGTTTAATTTGATTAATCCCTTATTGGTCCCACAACTGGGAAATTCTTTTTCTACATTTAACTCATCCCCCTGGGGGGAGCAGTGGGAAGCCATTATTTGGCACTTCGGGAGTGAGCAGGGAGTGTCTTGCTGGGTTGGGATTTGAACCAGAAGACTTCTGCACCCCAGCCTGATGTTCTAGCCATTCGGGCTCCAGTACAGGGCATGTACAGTAATATATATTTTCCAATTATTTGTTTGCCATAAATCACAAATAGTCACAGTTCTGAATCATTTGTGTCCACAATAGTGCACGTTTTGATTTTGCATCTTGGTTTTTAAGTGCGATATACACTAATTTCTGTTTCAACTGTTATAAAACTCGTATTCAATCTAAGTAATGTCCTGTATGACGTTAAGCATCCTGGTGTTGTTTTTCTACATATTTTCTCATTTAATGTGTTTCTTCTTACATCCTTTACAGCTTGGATGCATCCAGTTGTGTCTGGATTTAATCCAAAACAATTACAAAGTTGCCTTGGCAACGAGTGTCGTGTGCCAGTGTGAGATGCGGTGTCCAGCGCACAATATCCACAGAGGAGGACACAGCAAACAGCACATGTCCAGTTGTCACTTTAAATGTCATTAACACAAAATGAAGAAGCAGGCCAGTCCATCTGCTGCCATTTGGATGAAAGACTATAAGAGGTTTTGAAAATGAAATCTGAAAAAAAAGTGTAAAGTGCAATCCTTCACTGAAACCAGGCAAATGTATTGTAGTGTCCTTGCTAATGAACTGGGAACTAAAAATTCCATAACAGACGTGTTTTGTATTTGCATTTACTCTTCCAATTAGAGTGCAGATGCGACAGGCTTGTTAGAACTGTGCTGTTCATAACCCAGATTATGCATAACCTTGTTATTAATACATTGAATTTTATTTTAATTTATTTGTATATACATATAGGGCCCATCACAATATAGTTCAAAGGTGTAGCAAAACAGTATATAAAAGCATATAAAATTCTATCCTGAGAAATATCTTGTTGAGACACAGCAGATAAATTTCCTTAAAGCAGTGTGTGGGGGTTCTTTTTGTCCAAGAAACCTCCCCCCCATCCCCAGGCATGGTAACATTGTACAAAATACACATCCCTGCAATGGCACGGACTCCATGTGGCACACAAAGACAAAGCTTGTACTGTCTTTGTAAAACCTGGACTCCATACAGGAATTCAGATAGAAGGAAAAAAAAAAAACACCCCCTAACGTCAAACCTCGTACGTGTGATTTCTGCAAATGCCGGAGAGAGCGTCATTCTAAGGGCGTGCAGAAGGCCTGCTACCAATTTGTCTGTTTGTACAGTTGGTGTTAGTACAAAGAATTACCCTGAGATGGTGGCTTATTTCTTTTTGATTTTGTAACGATAAAACAAAGCAGCTTCCTGTGTGTCTGCGATTATTCTTGCCCCCGACGAGTGAAACATGTACTCCTTGATTTCGTCTCTGTAGGGACAAGCTTGTGTGTTGCATGCCCTATTGCAGACAATGCAAAAATATTAACATGCACAAATGATATGACATCATAGCTCAACAGAAGGAAAATGACCATATCTGAGTCAAAATTGCATTGATTTACCATTATCAGAACATCGGACAGTTTTTCACAAATGCCAAAAAACGACACTAAAACTTATATGTGCATTTTGTTATGCATTTTTTTCCGTCTATTAAAGGAAGAAATAAATGTATGCATGCTGTTGAACGGTTTTCCCAATTTAGTTGCTTTAAAATTGAATTATTTTTCATGCTGATGTAATTTCAGGGTAGTGGTCAGAGGGGATGGATGGGGGTTGTGTGAGAACAGTCTAATTTGTTAAATAAATAAATAGTGAAACTTTACTAACTAAAATTAAATTATTTGAACTATGTTTAGAAAAGTTAATGGTAAAATGCTGGTCAGTTTCACTGTTTTCAATATTAATATCTGAAAATTTTAATATTTTGTCTTCAAGCAGACACTGAAAGGATGTTTACATGATTAAAAAAACCTTCATGCTACAAAATTCTTCTGAAAAACCAAAATGTCACATTTCTTACTAAATTGTAGAAAAGGTAACTTGAATAATAATAATAGCCATTTATTAATTAAACAACTCTGTCGTTATGCTCCCATTTGAAATACTGTCCATTGTGGAACAAAATCGTCATTTGTTCTCGTTAGGGTATTCCAGAAAAATCAATGATTGCATTCTGGGGGATAATTTATTATTTAAATTAGCCTTAATAAGCCTTTTGCTGTCATTTTAACTGAATGGATATTTGATTCATTTTCAGATTTACCTGCAGTATTTTTGCACTTGCACTCTGTGTGTGTGTGTGTGTGTGTTCTAAATTTGGAAACACAGTGGCATTTTCTTTAATTTATACCAGATTATATATTTTTTTCTGTTGTTAAAACTCAAAGTTTTTTATTATTATTGTTCTGTTCATTTTGAGTGCAAGAAAAATATTTTCATACATTTTATACATATGTGAATGTGTTCTTACGGGTTATTTTTTAATCTATTAGCAGAAGTAGAAGCTGCAAGTAAATCACAAACTCTTATTAGACTTGTGTGAATGGATGGAGGGACGGACAGGCGAATCCATCCATCCATCCATTTCCAACTGCATATTTTCTATAGGGTCATAGGTGGCAGGGAGTCTGTCCCAACCAGCTTAGGTCACAAGCCAGGGAACACCCCAGACAAGGTGCCAACCCATCACAGGGCAGGGGACTCATCTACAGTACATGCACACTAATTTTTTTTTTTTTTTTATACTATATGTCAGCTCCATGCCTGCATTCTACCCACACCACAAAGTAGATCCACTAAGAAAAATATCTGAAATTAGTAATTCTGAAACTCTTACACAATGCTTGTTTAAATTCATCCCACAATGTAACATATTGCTGTTTTTGATTTAACATGATAGCTGAGGTTTTGTAATATTGAATACAATTGGGGGCTAAAATGGCAAAAGATCAAAATGCTAGACTTCCCTTAGACAACATTTCATTAGCAACGGCTTGATTTAAATTCTACATTATGGGTCTGAGTCAGATTTTTCATTGCACTTCTGGATTTTTACAGTACATCACAGTGTACACTATTTGCTTGATCACCTCAAGCATAGCCAAAATTAATGCATTTTAATCCAAACAATTATCTGTATCTTTTAAATCAACAAACAAGAAGCAAATGCATTTAAGCATCAGGGTTGTCAGTACAAGATTACTGTCGGTAAGTGAAACAAAATGAAACAAAAGTCGGATGTATTTTAAAGCGAGACTGGTGACCATTAGGGTTAACCGGCAAAAAAAAAAAAAACTACAAATAGATACACAGCGCCACCTACTGTGCTGAATGGTAAATTGATACGGGCATTAAATTTTAAATTTATTATCAATAAATTTACAGTAACACTATTACTGTAGTCAAAAGAGTCATAGATCCCAATGCATAATTATTGCCTAGTGTTATAATCTGCAATAAATAATCTAAATGTTTTAAAGTGTTTCAATGAGCAGAAATATTGCTTTCTTTTCTTTCCGAGTTTAAAATTCAAGTGTAAATAAGGAAACGACGCCCCTGTGGCATAATGATTTCTGATTCAATAACCGTGGAAACGGCAGAAGTAAAAAAATACGTACTGTACGTGATCTTTATTTTAGCGCACACAATTTTCCCGTTAACTATATATACGTATATTCATACTTTGATTACCAACGCTGCTTTATTTAATTTTAGTATATTTTACTGAATTTAGAGTCTGGAGTTGAGGGGGAGATAGGCAGAACGGGGAGCACACAAAATTCACACAGACACACGCTCAAAGTTTTTGACAACGTCATAATAATAAAGTATTATTTTCTTTTTCATTACATTCACGTTGGTAATTTAAAAACGAGGCCGATTTTCATATTTGTATTGCTATGGGTTCGGACTGCCGTGGGTTTCGAACCCTAGACCACCTGCAGTCAAAATGATTACCCCGCTGTCGTCACTGTCCTCGTAGCCGGTGTCCTGCTGGACCATGCTACTCCAAGTAAATGCGCTCTTCTGCGCATGCGCAAAACACATTTCACCTATATAGGTAAGGGTAGTGCCCCTGCTACTTCTTTACAACACGCATTATATTATGAAATTACTATTAATATTAAATCCATATTAGTAGTAATGAAAGCAATGAAATAAACGGACTTTCTCAATAGCATTTTCTGAAGAGTGCAACATCACCGATTCATCACGTCAGATGAATGAATGAAGACCACACCTGCTTACGTTACCGACATTTCTAGTATCGTTTGCCCAGTCGGGCTCGCAATGTTAATTTCAGGTTTAATCGAAGCAGCATAGTACCTTACTCCAATTTAACAAATGCATGGATTCCTATGTGCGAATTCAGATGCCTCGCCAAAAAACGTGACCAACGAAAGTACAGAAACACTTTGCGTAAAGACAAATAGCAACGAAATCTGTTCTCTCGTGTGCAGGGCTGTGCCGCTATTTACAGCTTTGTGGGAATAGATTTCCAACTTCTAGCCAAGCCAAGCTGGTATAACGCTGGGCAACTTTTGCACCCTTCAAATCCTTTTTTTATCAAGTCAGCTTACTGCAGACATTGTAACCTACCATGCTTCGCATCATAATATCCGGGTATTACATGTCCCGCCTCCCCGCCGCGAGAAGCGACCAACAGCTTTAGAGAAACCGTAGCGGTTCTGCTCCTGTGGTCTGCGCCCATGCCATACTTGGAGTAAGGCTTGACACAGGAGTGACGGCTCTCTTTTTAATACTCCCGATCGCATTTGAAAACGGTGAGTTTATGTTAGCCTTGGCGTTTGACGTAATGGTAGGCGGCTGTAGGCCCATGGTTGCGATGCTTGGTGTGCAATTAAGTAACGGCGTGTCTGATCATTTATCGTTGATGGTAGAAAAAGCGTTTTCAAGCAACTGTGTGTCCGTGGGAGCAACAGTCGTACATATGATATGGGCGTGTTTTCCCAGAACAATATACATTATATATGTACACTGTCAAAACGTTACCATTGTAAATTTATAGTTGCAAAAGCCTTTTATAATAGTTTTTTTTTTCATAATGACAATAATAATTGTACAATTATACATGTACCGTTATATTGGGTTAGAATGACATCGGATAAATTTATTTTGCGTGGGCCAGTGTGACTTGGATTTCTCGTAGGTGTTTACAACAATTTCTGAAAACAGGATAAATCTAAAATAATCACTAGCTCTTACGTATTGCATTATTTATGATATGTATATATAGAAATTACATTAGTGCTACCTGGTATTTCTATATAGTGCTTTAATCTGCTCATAACAATAGGCTGTATAATAGGATCTTGTTGACGATATAACGCACATTTCAAATTTTCAGGAATCCCTTTTTATTGAAACAAGAAGAAACGTGCCCATTAACGTGTATACGCAATACACAGAATCATAACGACTATGAATATATATACTGGTCAAAAGTAAATAAAAAGTGAAGAAATTTTTTAAATAATCGGCTTTACAATTTTATTGCTAAACTGTGTAAAATGTCGTTTTATTACTTAAGTTTTTTTGCGAAACAGTATTATTTGAAAAATAATTCTGCTTAAAATGTTAGAAGATAATATTTTATGCGCTTAATGAAATCGCAAAACGTTGCGATTCGTGGGAATAATCAGAAGGTGGTGTTAATCTTGCCTTTTATACGGAGCGATTTTGCTCGTAGTTTCTTATACAGTACGGTTTTACATTGTACTGCAAGGCTTGTACGTGCTATCTGCACTTTTTTAGACATTGTCCGGTCTGTAGGCCATAGCATCAATCAAAGAAGATTCTTCTGTTACTAGTCTGCCAAACGAAGTGCTTTTCAATAAGGTGCAGTGCCTTGCTAAACCCTCTGTCCTCACGTGACATTTGCAGACATGAACATGTACATGATGACGCCCCCCATGCCTGGCGTGCCCCCAGGGTTGGAGTATTTAACACAGGTAAGCCTTCAACCTTGGACAGGTGAGTGGTGTTTAAACAGCTACTGCACATCAGCATCGTCTTCGTCATTGTCGTTGTTGTAACCGTCATCACCAAACAGACCAATCCATTCGCCCAAATGACTCACGTTTCCCGAAACATGTGTTGTGTACTTTCTCCACACGCTGTTATAAATGTAAATTAGGTGAGTATTTTACATTGGCTGGTTCAGTGGGTGGCACTACGTCATCCGTGGCTCTGTTTCCAGCCAGAGTTTGAGTGTGTGCAGAATTTGCATTTTCTTTCTGGTTGGTGTGGGTTTTCTTTACTCCCACAAACCAAAGACGTGGTTGTGGTGAATTAGCAACACTGAATTAACCTTGTAGTGAGTCTGAGTAGGAGCTGCTGGCACCCCATCCAGGATGTACCATGCCTTGTTCTCTCCCTTTGTCCAGTTTAGTCTCTATGCCACCCGTACTTTTTAAGGGAGGGTGTGTCACTTCTGGAAACGAAGGAATATTATATGTTGTCTACCCATTAACTAATACTTACATCTTTAAGTTAATAATGATCAGAAATATAAATTACTGCAGGGTTTGAAACGTGTTGAAATTACCTTCTTTACTTTTCTTGACTGTACAGGTTGACCAGCTGTTGATAAAGCAGAAGGTTGAAGTTGTGGAAGGTATGTGTGAAATAGACACATGGATTTGTGAGTCCAAACCTCTTGAATCACAATGTTCTAACCACGTGATTGTTTTAAGTTTCTGTTATATTCAGTAACGTTTTGGTTAAAGCGATATTGAACAACAACAGTGAACAACAGTGACATGTTCTGCAGTTCTCCACAGTCGACACTTTTTGTTGTTGTAACTGGCAGAAAATCTTATAATCTAACACCCCCCCTTCCCCACCACCACCTCCACCATTTTGGCTGTGATGGCAGCGTTGATGGGGTTTGAGAGCAACAACAAGTATGAGATCCGCAACACGGTTGGCCAGAACGTGTTCTACGCAGTGGAGGAGAATGACTGTTTGAGCCGGCAGTGTTGCGGGCCCCTGAGGTCCTTCACCATCCGTGTCCTCGACAACTTCGGCCAGGAGGTCATCACCATCACCCGCCCGCTCAAGTGCATGTCTTGTTTCTTCCCCTGCTGCCTGCAGGAGGTGAGCACCAACCAGCCCCCCACCCCCCAACCGGCCCGCTTTTCTTTGGCTTTACAGTGTTAGCTTTTGTATGTAATTGTCTTATTCAAAGTGGATGTTTTTAAAGTTTCCTTTTTAGATTTAAATTTAACCTTTTCAGATTAAAATTGTACTGAAACGTCAGAGTTATTTTTTGTGGCATTTGTTTAAGTGTTTGAGTGTAATTTAAACAGACGATGCATTCTGTTTGCCTGTGTTTACCTTTGAACACTTGCTTATTTGACCAGAGGATGCTGGGAGTGTTGGTAGAGCTAGTAAAGTATACATGCACACACCGGAGGTCAGGGTCACACTCACAACACTAAAGGTGTGAGGATTTAGTGTATGCAGTGTTAGCGTGCACACTCATATTTTTCCCTGCCTGGCACATGCATGCGGGGACTTTCCTTTTTGTTTCAGTAGACTAAAATGTCTCGTTATCTACGTAATGTTCTCCTGTCTAAGTAACCTGCTCCTAACGGACTGCTAGCAAAGGTGAGGGTTCAGTCGGAAAAATGTTTGGCTGCCCTTCCCTGAACCACAACTTAAAATACACTTGAGCACCTGTCCCTGAAGATCAGTCATCATCCCTGCTCTCTGCTATAGTTAGTCAGTGTAACTAAGCAACTTAATGGGCAGTTAACTCCCCAGTGAGAAGTGCATTGTGTACAGTGAACACGTCTTTCCCTGCCCCCCACCACCACAACCACCATCACCTGTGAAGCTGGAGGTACAGGCTCCACCGGGGAACACGGTGGGCTACGTCCTCCAGCAGTGGCACCCATTCTTCCCCAGGTTTATCATCCAGAACGAGAAAAGAGAGCAGGTTCTGAAGCTACATGGGCCCTTCTGCGGCTGGAGCTGCTTGCCGGATGTCGACTTTGAGGTACTCCATAAGGAAACAACTCAGAGTGGTTGTATGGACTCTGAAGTACCTTTCAAATCCAGTTCATTTATGGTACTGCAGAAACTCTGGCACATGTTGGTTCTAGTTGGTCCTTTTCTTACCATGAACACACAAGTGTACTGTAGTGTCAGTGATCAGGGGATCACTTACTCACCCTAAAGACACTCTGGGCTTCAGGGGATCACTTACTCACCCTGAAGACACTCTGGGCTTCAGGGGATCACTTACCCGCCCTGAGGACACTCTGGGCTTCAGGGGTCACTTACCCACCCTGAGGACACTCTGGGCTTCAGGGGATCACTTACCCACCCTGAGGACACTCTGGGCTTCAGGGGATCACTTACACACCCTGAAGACACTCTGGGCTTCAGGGGATCACTTACCCACCCTGAAGACACTCTGGGCTTCAGGGGATCACTTACCCACCCTGAGGACACTCTGGGCTTCATTCCCAGCCAGTGCAACATCTCTGCCATTATGGCTAAAAAGCTTTAGCGTTTTGGGAAAAACCAAGGCAAAGCATAAGCCCAGATCAGGTTCCCTAAGGTGGTCTGGTGTTCAACTCAGCACTGTTGAGACAAAATCTTCACCCACACTCGGGCCAACATGCTACACACTCCTTAGGCCTGCCCAGTGAGACTGTGAAGAGAATTCTGACTGCTAGGTCCAAAGTTGTCTTCACTGCTGGGCAGAGAAGCATTGCCTTATGAGATAAGCTCTGTCAACAGCTCATTTTTAATTGCTCCATTACAGGACAGTCTCATAACCACTAAACACTGTTCAGCATTTGGAGCACTGGGTGCATTTCCAATAATGCCTGTCTGTGGTATATTGTTTTATTATTTATGTGTATACTGTAAATATTACATTAATTACAATGATAATATGTTTTTACATATCTATAACTATTGAGAACTAACATTGAAATTTGTAACCAAGATTTTGACGATGGATGAAGTGAACAAAATTGGGAAGATTAGTAAGCAGTGGACGGGACTCCTGCGGGAGGCTTTCACCGATGCAGACAACTTCGGGATCCAGTTTCCCATGGACCTGGACGTGAGGATGAAGGCGGTCATGTTGGGAGCATGCTTTCTCATCGTAAGTACGCCTTATGTGACAGACCAACTCGCTGTGAGCTGTAACTGATTAACGTGATCCATGGACAGGAATAACCATGATATTACCTCAGATTTTACATTTAGTAGCGTTAACTAGGTCTGCATTCAATGACAAAGACTGAAATTGTCAAAATAATGTATTAAGACATGCCAATATTATATAACTCAAAAATGTGGTTTACTGAGAGGAAAACGACTCTGAGATATAAATCCCATGGGGGAAGAAACAGATTAACGTAAAGGTCGAAAGTGCTGAAAAACAAAAATATCAGCATTAACAACCTGAAAGACAAACATCTGAGCCAAAGTTACAATAATTGACTTTTTCAGGCAATAAATCTGAGCAAAAATTGACACTCCCAGAAACACTGTAACTAAGTCTTTAAAAAACACTAACCAAGCTCTCAGAAACTGAGCCCTCAGAAACACTGTAACTGAGCCCTCAGACACAATGCAACCGAGCCCTCAGAAACACTGTAACTGAGCCCTCAGAAACACTGTAACTGAGCCCTTAGACACAATGCAACTGAGCCCTCAGAAACACTGTAACTGAGCCCTCAGAAACACTGTAACTGAGCCCTCAGAAACAACAATTTAAAGCAAATTGGACTTGACAAAAGTGAGCAGATGGGAAACATTAGAATAAACTGTTACTCAGGTGCTTACTGTGCTTTAACCCTTGACATAATCTCTGTCTCTCAGAACTTTGTGTACATACAAGTACTGCATTGTACTTTTTTGTTGACAATTGACTTTGCTTACAGGCAGGTGACCTGTGTTGTTTCTTTACAGGATTTTATGTTCTTTGAGAACACCCAATAGGACCAAGATGGAGGTTGCGAACAAGTACTGGCCCTATCTGTAGCATGATGGTTGGGAACCAATCCCAGGATGCACTTAAGTTCTTTTTACAACTAATCTCAGTTTGGAAACAAGGACTTCCGCACAGATTTAGCCCAGAAAACAAAGGAAAGTCTATTTTATTGTGAGCAACGTACAGCTTGATGAGGTCTAGGGATAGGCTCTCATAAGGGTGTGGAATGGTAGGGTAGCCAGACTGTCCTGCTCGACTGAGGTTGGACTTGAGAGGAACTGTGACGAGAATGGATGCTTTTTCAGTAAAGACTTGCTGTCAGGTTGAGCTGCTCATTACGAGAGCTCACCTGTTGCACTAAGAGAAGCTCTGAAGGTTCTAGTTTAACCTCACAGTGCGTGACATGGTTTTTCAGTCTAGTTTCCTGTGAAGTGCAGCTCGCAAGTGGGTCCAGTTTCGCTGCCTGCAAGACAGCTGGTCTGTCCAATCTGTAGCACTGCTGGTGCGACGTAGCAAGGGCCAGAAACGCGTGGTTCCATTCGGGTGATGATTACAAGCTCCCTGCCAGATTACCAGGAATGACCAAATGGCAAGGCCTTCCTTTATAACTGCCTATGCACATTCAAGACCGTCCATACACAGAACATAATTTTACTCATCTATTTTCTGAACACACTACACTATTAGCATGGATCAATATGGTACTGAGTTCTTAAATGTTACTAGTTTTTGGGTTTGGTAACCGTTGTGCACTAGAAATAGATTTAAAGTGATGTTTAAGATAAATTGATATACGTTGGGACATGTATTTTATTATATATCATCTAGATTATTTATGTATATTTATTGCAAATACTTTTTCATAATTTCTCCGCCAGAGGGCACTAGTTCGCCATATTGTGAAACAATCTGTTCTATGCCAACCGTCTGTGGCTTCTGACCAATAGAACTGGTTAAAGTAGGTAAGTTTTATAATTTGGTGTACATCTTGGTATTTTTCTGAGAGCTCAGATTACGACAAAATGGATATGATAGCTTTTATTAACGTGACATGTCTTGGACAATTTGAAGTTTATGACTACTTTAGTTCTCATTTGACTGACTATATACGAATCTGAAATGAACTTATGTATTTATTTAGTCAATGGAATGCTTAAAGTTACTTCATTTTAAACGGCCAAACCAGAAAACATTTTACCATTATTTTGCTTATTAAAGTACATGAGGAAAATTGTTCTTTTTGTAAAAAGAATGTTAATAGATGAGAGGAGATTTTTGGCCAGTCTGGTGACCACTGTATATGCTAACGTAACTGCCAGTTTAATAACATTTGAAAATCACTTTTGAAACTGCAAAATGTCACCACATGTGAAGTGGAAAGAAGAAATGCACTGGATACATACATTAGATTTTGTGCAATTACTGTACTGATTTTATTGTTAAAAATGCAGATGTTCGCTAGTTTCAACTTGTATGTCCTCCAGACGAGGAGCACATCGCGATGGACAGCTGATTTTAACCATGAATGTGTGCGCTGGAAAGTGCCCAGTAAATAACACATGCTTCACTTTTTTATAGTCAGTGTTTTTATTAGTTTAATAATGCAGTGATTAATTTTAAAACGCAAGTGTACTGCAGCAGTTGCATAAGCATGGCGCTTTTGACAAACATGATGAATGAAATTAAAAGTCTGTCGACCTCGGCTTTGCCCTTTGTTATGCAGCATGTCCAAAGCACCATGTGTCAGCAGTGAAAGTCATCTGGTGTTTTCTGTGGAGAATGTACCATATCTGCTCCAGAATTCAACAGAAACATTTGGCTGCAGACAGCACTTTTACAATCAGTTTGTGAAAGGTGCTTTTGATACATTTTACCCAACTGCCTATAGCTTCATATTAAAATGCTAAATATAAACAGAAAGACACAAAAGCTGAAAATATCATTGTTTTTTAATCATCTTCATTAGCTGTGTTGGTTTATTTATTTACCATCTTCATTAGAGGTGCTGAATATTTTGAAGAGGTGTTAATATTGGACGTAGTTGTAGCCGGGAGGGTTATGCCCAAACTGTTTCTATATCACACTCTTCCATTCAGTCACACTCAGCAACACAGAATACAATGAAGGATTTGTGTGGGGTGCCAGCCCACCGCAAGGGTCACCCACTAAGGGCATTTAGAGATGCCACCTCACCTCGTTTGTGTATCTTGGAACTGTGGGGGGGGGGGAGCTGAAGCATTACCCACAGGGAATGTGTGCAGGAAAGGAGGTCCACACCTCCATACAAAGGAGGTCCACACCTCCATACAAAGCTGAGGAGCAAAGTCACCTGCAACGATGAAGCAGCAGTGGCAATAACCAGGCCACCATGCAGCCAAATCACAACCTCACATTAATATACTCTCTGTGTGTGTGTGTGTGTGTGTGTTACCCCATTTACCCACATTGTGGATGAAGGCATATATAATAGACTTTTGTCAAATTTGGAAGACAGAAATAGGGTAACCCATAATCTTTGTTCACTTTTTTTGTTTTCAAAGGCTGTTGGAATTACTGACTGATGAACTCCACTGGGTTTGAACCATTAAGTGGTTTGAACATGAGGAGACGTTGACTTAGTAAGTGAAGGTGCACCAGTACTTCTCTTTCTGTTCAGTGGAAATTATTCTTATCCAATTAAAGAGGGCCTGTAAATCCTGTGAAAATGAAATAAACTCAGGTTTTGTTCTTAAGGCTCTGGGCTTATGAATAAGGAATTTCCTTAAAAAACAAAAGTAATGACATTTTTTATCTGTCAGTTTTTCCCGTTGATGGAGAGTGTCGCGCAATTAGATAACGTGCCCTGTTTTGCGTGCACCTTAATAACAGTGTTGGATTTTAGGTTTGTCAGCAACAGCAGGAAAGTTGTGGAGTATTTTCTTGGTTTTCAGCCAATTGAAAGCAGGTGAGAGTTTGCCAGTGTATTTACTACTGTGGCCTGAGGTTCACAGACGGCAACATGTCTGTGAAATACGATGGTTTACAGGCACACCTGAAATAAAGCAGCCCCCAGGTGCACCGTGTTCCTTGTGCAGCACATTCCTTGATTTTTAGTTTAGATGGAACTGGCCCATAGGTTTA
>JABJVR010024398.1:0-37187 GCA_025773905.1 Chitala chitala
TGGACGGCTGACGCAACACGCAGCTGAAGGGTGGGGTGTTTCTGCCGGGGCTTACAGACCACTGCCCTTGGCCTCAGCGACTGCTCATGACGAACTGGTCCACAGATGTTTCCATTAACCCGAAGTGCGTCTTCCGCGTCCGTCACTGCATTGTTAAAAAAAAGACTACACACAAAGAAGGAGATCTGTCCTAGAGCAGTTAGGCGATTAGTATGAAGCTGTTCTTCTCCATTCAAAGGCATTCAGGTCAATGTAGCGGCCCATCTTTCCTGTTGCATTGTCACCACTTTCCTTCTCAACGCTGAAAGCCTTCGGTTCATATATGACCCAGATACAGAGCAGAACATGTAACCTGATACAACAAGAAACAATAATGGCAGTGGGTCGCCCAATGAGGTTCCGCTTTTCCGAGGAGAGTTAATGTGAGGACAGGAGATGACGGCAGCCGAAGAAAGCGTGGTGTTCATCTGTGTGCTCTCTGCTTTGAACGGGCAGAATAAGGAAGGTCTTACAAAACCCCCACCCTTCCCCCCAACTCCAAACCCAGGAGGAAAAGGGGTAAGGGAGGATACATAGGATGCTGGAGCTGACCCAGAAGCCTCATGCTCTTCTCATGAGCCCACAGTGAAAAATGAAAAAAGGGAAACCACATAGCAACCACACGGAGACCATCATAACATCCCTACAGATGCAAACCCAGCAGCACTAACAGTACCTTCACTGCACGGGGAAAGAATGCTGAAAACCAACAGTGCAGTCACATGCGGGGAGTCAGTGTTGTTGTCTCACACCTACAGGTTCACTTCTGACCCATGGCTTTATGTGACCCTGAATTCTGATTTCCATATGCTTGTGTGGGTTTATTCAAACAGTGCTCTGATGGACCTGTGGTTTAAAGGCTTTCAGCATGCAGACTGGTTGTACCTGGGTTTCACAGGGATAAACTCCTAGTCATGGCTCTAAATAATAAGGCCTTACAGGAAAATGTTACTGAAAAATCACATATGGCATAACTTGTAATTTTTCCTTGAGATCAGAAATGGAAGAGTAGCCCAAACAGTTTATTTACTTCATACAAGTTGGACACTGCAATTCATGACCAAAGGCTTAGCACGCATATTGCACACAGACATAAACTCGTCCACCAACAAAAACAGATCGTAATGTGCTCCGGAAAACGCAGCAAGCTATGTTGAGACAACACGTGAAATTAATGACCGTCGTGGTCAGCAACAGATGGAAAATTTGAAACCCTTCTGTATGTCATTGGATCTCAGTGCTTTTGTGCGATTTATAATGCTAAGCTATTCCTGTAACATGGTCACAACTACTTGAGGAATCATAAATAATCATTGCCAGTGATTAAAACAGGATCAACATGGTCTTCACTGAAACATAATAAAACACTAACTTGTTAGCCGAAACACCATTACTTGTAGTTTCCAGCCACAATCTCTGAAACCTACACATGGAACAGTATTATAAATTAGCTTGTCATGTACACGCATCGACAACCACACGTGCAGACTCGGCTGCCAGTGAGAATTGTGGCCTCTTGTTTTGTAGGAACAACTGGCTGCCGTCTGGGCTTCATGCCGGTAACATCATGGTAATTGCATGTGTAGCCACGCGTTAAGCCTTGCTCCGTGCCGTTTTTCAGGAAATGACTTAGAGTGGGTCGGGACAGTTTGGTGCTCATATCTTGCTCTGGTTTCTTTACCACAACTCCACCCCCTTCCCCCCCATGGAGGGCCTTGTTTCCACCCCAGAATCTTCTGTTGGCCTATCCCTGTGATCCTGCGATGCACCAAACACCTATGATGGGAAATCTGCTCTTGGATGGAAACAATGCTATGTGCTTCCACAAAATATAACACAGGGCTTTAGCAAGTCCCCTGGGGACTCTGTGTGTGTGTGTGTGTGTGTGTGTGTGTGTGTGTGTGTGTGCGTGTGTGTGTGTGTGTGCATGTGTGTGTTCTGATTGAATCTGTCATTCCTTCTTTGTATGCCTGATAAAATGCTGCTAGTAAGTTATCTTGCTAAAGAGAAAATATTCTGATCCCATATGGTTGCATGTTCAAAATCTACATGAAAATTGGTCTCGGTAAACGATGAAACTTTACTTTTTTGTGTGTATGTAAACACTGAATACCACAGCACCTTACCAGTGTTTTTACAGATATTCTCTGAGTGTTCTTCCACAACCACAAAGTTAAATGTGCAGCCTTATAATGGATAAAGTTCTATATACTAAGACAAAGCCCTGTTAACGAAATCGGTAAGCTCTCATTTTTAATTCCTTCGGATCCTAAAAGTGCTTAATTTGAGAACTCTAAAGTAAGAAGAGAGCCGTAAAACAAGGATAATTAACTCCACAGTGCTTTTGAACAGACAATAAGTGCTGTCCAATACACACAGGAAGATGTCATGTCATTTATCTTTTACACTTCAATTTCGCATCTAACGACCTGCGTACTAAGCTTTCGTGAAGTATTGGAATTGCGTTGGGCTAAACCCTTATCTGCTTCACTTTTCTATGTTTGCAGTACTCTCACAACTTCTGCTACAAAACTTTTTTGGTTATTCCGGCTTTACCAGCACCCTCCATCAACCCGGGCTTTTTAATATAGATGCTGAGACTGCAGTTCTGCTCGGCGCATCTGTGCGATTCAACATATATATGGTCACGTGTCCAAATTAACACCAGCTTATAACTGACCATTCACAGTTACTAAGCAGCCCTTATTACACTAATTTCCACAGCCCAGTATTCTTTCCTGTTTTCCGAAACGGGAGCACAGTGTGACGACGTCATTAAACCTTAACATCATCTGTGTTTATCACTTGTGACACAGCAGCCATAAACAGAGAGGACTCCGGGAGCTTGTGTCCATAAATCGTGCACGATCCTGAAGTGCAGCTGAGTCTTTTTACTTTAGTTTTAGGTCGCTCGTCAACTGCAAATGGTTTTCGCAGGCTAAAACGGGGATTCCTCAGCAAACCTTTACGACCAATTTGGCACAGCGAGCGGTACAAGAGGATCGCATAGTTTCCAGTTCCGATGGACTTCGGTCTCGCTGGAACCCCCAGAACTCGACTAGTGCAGAAAACCAGGTACGGTAGCGATCCAGCACACGTGTGGAGGTGAACTGCCGCTAGATGGCAGCAGACAGCTGGACTTCCACTTACAAGATTGGAGGCTGTGGGAGGTGAGGAGCTATGAAACCCAACGGAGAACCACTTAATAAGAATATGTGATGAAGATTCTCAGGTATCCAGGTGGAGCTGTATGGAAGTTGAATCATTTCAACTGGACTTCATTCTTTTTGATATAAATGGTTCACTACTCATCCAAGTAGCTTCTTTAGCCTGAGTTAAAATTGGTCAGGGACCCAAGATTTATCCTCCGGGGTGGATAACTCACTTGGATAGGCTCATTGGCTGAACGATGGCAGAGAGTCTTAGGTATGATTTCTCAGTCATGTGTCCAATGAAACACCAGTTTTTACCTGATAATTCACAGTGACTTGGCTGTTAAGTACTTAAGAGATAATTTAGTTTTCATTTTCATTCATTTAGAGTTTTACAAGATTATGTGACTCAGGACAATGAGATTACTTTGACTTTTCTGGAACATTCCTTGGATACGATTCTATTTTGCTCCTTCAAGCAACAGCATAAATATATCTCTGAAAAAAGAGGCATGGTCGAGAGTAATGTCATCGTGTCCTGTGTAAATGAGTCAAAACTTGTTAACAATTTAAACACTGGCGTATTGCAGAATAAAATTGGACACAATTTGCAGTTCAGATGCTGCGCTCTGTTGCTGTGCAGCGATGTCAGGAAACGCAGCAGAAAGAGTGCAGCTGTGAGAGTTGTTTAAGTGGCAACAGGGTGGGGAATTGGAGTTCACTCCTACACACATTTTTAACAGAGCACTGGAAACTCAGGAGAGTCCACCGGCAAGACGCTAGAATCGAGCACAAAGAGAATTACTTTGAACTGGCCTTCAAAAATACTCAAGCAAGAAATGCATCATCAATGTATTAAAAACACGTTTGCATAAACTTATCTCCCCAAGTCTTGGCTAGCCCAGGTTTGACTCTGTTTAAAAAATACACAGTTTACAGTATTTATTATAAAAACATGTCCAGCAACTATTCAATAAATGGGTCTGATACTGTTACCTGACAGAAAATACCATATTGCGCTACCTGGCAGGGGATACATATCTGCTAACAGCTGTTGGGTTGTGTGGGTTTTGTCAAGCCTAAGATTAAAACACAAAATCTATCCGTCAAAGACGCTTTTCAGAAGCAAAATCGGCTCCTACACTGTCTCCTTCAGTCACAATCGTGAAAAAATACTCAGTATGAAAGAGTAAATTCTTCTGTATTCCTTCTGTGCATCCATGTAAGTTCATACTATTGAAGGCTTGTGTATGTGTGTGTGTGTGTGTGTGTGTGTGTACGCTTCTAAATGGCTATTAAGAATGCCTTCTACACCCACCTTTCATAATCATTTCCCGATTATCCATAAATTCATTAGTTTCTCCACCCACCTTAGCAAACCACACACACACACACACACACACACACACACCTTGCTTTCAGTACTGTGTATTTAAATCAGAGAGATTAGGTGTCAGACGCATCAGGGGTCTTCGCGCTCTCTCAGCCAATGTACCAGGACTGTGCACATTACGAGCTTGGAAGTGCATATCATTAGGTCACTCTCAGACGGGGATTAAAAGGGCAGCAGATGGCATATATTAAAGGAAGTGGAATTTCCACACGGCTGCGCACATCGTAATGGTGCCCTCTTCACTATCCATAAAATACAAAGGCCATTTCACACTTTGTCTAAATGAAGTACAGGGCCTGTATTTATGCATTTCAGGTTCTACCTGTGAAAAATTATTGTTGCCATTACAGGAGTGCACCTTGTTTTATTTACAGCCTAGGTAATCCCACGGCTGTTTGCATCGTAAATATGAGAACTTTTCACAACAAGTAGAATGCATTAGGATCCAGATCTGCACATTACGCAATAAAACTCCACCTAAGAGGTACAGATTAGCATGTGTAAAACAGACTAACCATAAGGGGTTGTTAGCTAAACCAACACAGCATGCCTTTTAACTAGGTGTTCAAAATATGGATGAAATATGGGGGTAGGAGGCTGAAGTTTACTAACCTCACCTGCACTGTGAAGTGTTCCTGCAAAGCCCCTGTGTAATTTGACACCATGAAAGCTTTGCATGAGGCTGTGCTTGATATTGTGATGCTTTTAAAGATTCATAATGACATCATGTCAGTCTTGTTTATCGCAAAACATTGAAGGAAATCCTAAAATCTTACTTAGATTGAACAGAGCAAAACAACGTTTTTGTTCGTGTTTCTTAAATGTAACTTCCCTAACAACAACAATTAATATTATATTATTATTATCATTATTATTATTATTATAGAACACGTGAAATAAAAATTGTTGATACAAATGTATTTTCTTGCTTGAAAAAATTGTCATCAAGTGGACAACGTGATTGTAAATCGTTATTGTCATCTTCAAAAGCGACTGTAATCATTACACGGGCTAATTAATTATTATTCTCGTTTGAAAGCACACAGGATAAAGAATCCTCTTTGTGCCATTAATATGCGTAAAATTCTCCCTAATGAGCTGAAATCAGCATAACACACAAAAGATAATTAAACAGCACATTATTTAAACAATATTATCCTTTGCAAAAGAACTCGGCATTGAAGTGAAACTAGCTACATGGCCAAGAGAACTTAACAGAACTTAATACTGATATGTTAAACAGGAAAAGCGCTCATGAGAGCCTTTGACCAACCCACATGAGTGCAGCGGTAATAAGGTGTGTATCGAACATGTGTTAGGCCAACAAACAGAGTCTCAACATTCATCTTTAGAACAGCAGAGCTTTCTGTGGCCTCAATTGCATTAATCAGCTTGTATTGTCACTGTATACATACACGTTACAATTAAATTTGTTTTCTGCATTCAACCCATCCCCCTGGGGGAGGCATTGGACAGCCACACATGGTGCCTGGGGAGCTAGCACTTGGTGTTTGGCTCAGGGACACACCTGGCTGGGCTGGGATTTGAGCCAGGAACCAGGAGACTTCCACATCCCAACCTGGTGCTATACCCATGGAGCCACCAGGCCACCCTAACAGACCTTTCTTTTTGTATGGCATTCTAGTGTCCTGAATTAATTATCATGGTCATTCCAGGGTGTGCTTTGTAAAGAGGGGGTGCTCCTTGGTGTCCTGGCTATATTTCCTCAGTGGGGTTATTAGTCATGGCCTGCTAGTAATCCTCGTGTGCTAACAGGCTGTACCACTCTCTCCTCTCCTCTCCTCTCCTCTCCTCTCCTCTCCAGCTATAGATGGTGTGTGGTGAGCTTTCTAGCACATTATGGCTGCCGTAGCACCATCCAGGTGGATACTGAACGCTGGTGTTGGTGGGGGAGAGACCCTATTCTATTATTTAAAAGCACTTTGGGTGTCTTTAAAAGCGCTAAATAAGTTTATTATTATTATTATTATTATCTCATCATTGATCTACTGTTATCACTGGTTATTAGTATGAACAATAAAAGGCTTGTGGTTCTTCACATGGATGCTGTAAAACTAGAACAGAAAAGGGACAGGCCAAGACAAGGTGAACAATTACTGCCAGTTGCTGTAATTCAGCACACTGACCCCATACATCAAGCTGTCACTGTGAGCTGTAACTGGGACGGCTGCTAGCTCTTATTTATACCTCGTGCCTGTGACTGGGACGGCTGCTAGCTCTTATTTATACCTCGTACCTGTGCGATGCATCTCTGATGTAACTCGCACACCTGCACGTAACACAAGCCAGACAATAATCATTGGCCTGTTACAGTCCAACCCTCAGCTCAGAATCCAGAAGGTCCGTAGACATCCTCTAATGCCTAATCAGACCCACAGATATGGCAGACAAAAATGTTTGCTATACTTTTATGTGTTTATCCCAAGTAAATAACAGGAAGTGCCAAGAAATAGTTGTTAATATATAAATAACAGTCTCTATCAGAGGGGTCAGTGCCAGAGGTGTCACCCAGCGTCTGTTCTGACCCCACAGTGCAGGGCTGTTACATTCAGCATCTCCACTAAGAATGTCCCAGGGCTCATTCATGACTTACAGAAATGTAGGTAACTAAGGCATATTTGTACATGGCTTCACCTGTTGTCCAGGTGATGGAACAAACATGCCTCAAAGATCGCTCTGCACACATTAGAGAAATTCTTCTTCTCAGAAGAGCCTGTAACCATGGACAGACACAATGTCCTGAGCTGAGCACTTGGGGAATGTACAGGCTAATTACTTCCACTGGTGCATTATTTAAAAAACAATGCATTATACTCAAGGATAAAGCACATTAATCAGCATTTCTAGTTGCACTAATGTACATATTTTCTGATGCACTGTCAAGGCAGCCAGATCTCTTGCTTACTCTGGGGTTAGAAGGAGGTCTACACAGCTAGGAAAACCCAAAAACCACCTGCCACCCCCTGCTTGCCCAGTCCCACACTGTGCAGGGGTCAGGGCTGTCTATTGCGCACGTCTATCTAATTAGTGTGCTTTGTAATTAGAAATAAAGGGTAATCATAATGGGCCGATACAAAACAATGGTGATAACGGCTCGCGTGCTTGGAAAAGCATTACACCCTAATTGAGAGCCTGCCAGCTCACACCATGCTGCAAACTAATAGGTTTACAAGCAGGGATGGATTGATAGTTTGCCTCGGAGACGCCCTGATGCGTTCAATAGCCAGTTTCACAAGGAAGCTGATTGGGCTTCAGACAATATTTGTGCCAATTCAGTACAGGGTAGTAATGAACTCTGACCTTGTGTTCATAGCCTCTTCCAGCGTTTCCAAATTAGAAAGCATTTTGATTTCTGGATACACAAATCAAGGTACAAAACAGAAATGCTAGTGAATGCAATTTCATTCAGCCTCACTACTCGTACCTTATAATGAAGCATGGATGAACAAAGTCTGCTGTCAAATACTGGAAAATGCAAAGCCCCCCACCAAATGCATAGTCAGCCGTTTTAAATATCTGCTGCATTTTCATTCTAAAGTGGTTGTTATGAAAAACAAAGGCCAATCAAAAATACCCACAAACAGAAATCAAGATTAAAGTAAACTGAACATAATTTTCCTGGTATTGGTTTTTCGTTGTGATTCTAGCCGTAAACAGTTCTGAATCTGAAACGTTTGCCATGACAATTTGCTAACTGTAATTCATAACTTTTACTAAAGAGAATCTATAACAAGAATATTTTACCAGCTGATTGTACAGTTTTGCATCTCAGACAAACCCTCGGAGCTAATATTTTGATATTGTAAGAGCAGCAGTTGAGTGGACTTTATTTTAAAAAATATCTATCTGGTTTTTGATTTATGGCATTTCAAATGGCCCCTATTCCAGCAAAATGCTAAAAAAACTTACATTAGAAATCTTCTTAAAAAGCTGGTTTCCTGTGTAACATGAAGAATCATTTCTATCACGTTCCAATTATTTATGTATTCCAAACAATACCTACAACAATGACAGAAAGGGCGAGGGTAAGTACATTTATAGTTTCATTTCATGCACGACAACATAGATATGTAAAAAGAAAAAACGAAAAAAATTTCAAACGAAATACCACATCAATAAGTGCTTTAGTGTTTCCCCCCGTACATCTTTATCAGCCGTGTTCCAATGCATTTATAATGTTATTGTCAGACTGAGAAATGTGCCCCAAAGCCTGCATCACCCATGACAAACTGTTACAGGCTGCTGCAGCCGAAACAAACGACAATGGTTTTTTGTTTCATTGATTCTGAGCCGGCCCCACTCGTGTGTTTGTGTCAGGGTGGTGTCCAGGATCCCCAGGGGAGGGGCGGTTGGCGAGCTTGCCTGCCTTCTTGTCCCTCTTCCCTAGGGTGATCCTGCCCATCCTGGAGCAGAAGCCTCGCACGCATTGCGTTAAATCGGCCACTTCGGACCAGCGGCCATCTCAGCCAGTCTCCTGAAACCGCACCACCTGGGAAACTAGCCTGCGTCTATGGTCAAATGCTACTGATAAAAATTCACATATTCAGAGCTATATGTAGAGAACATACATGACCAACTGTTTTTTAATATTCTTTTACCTTCTTGTTTTGGTTTGTGAGGGTTTTTTTTTTTATTAAACTTTATTTAAAAAGTATTCTTTTAAGGCGTCATTTGAAAGTATCTGTTTCCCTTCTCTTAGTTCCTCTGCTTATCAGTGATTAAGGCTGCACAGACCACTGTTCATTCTGTGCTCAGTCATGCCACTGATCTCTCAGAAACATACAGAACAGCGGTGGCGTGGTGGTTAGCACTATTGCCGTACCCCTCCTGGCCTGGTGATTCAATTCCCGCCTTGGGTCTGTGTGCGTGAAATTTGCATGTTCTCCCTGTGCTTGGTCGGCTTTTTCCGGGTGCTCTGGTTTCCTCCCACAGTCCAAAGACATGCAGGTTAGGTTGATTGGTGTGTCCAAATTGCCTGTAGTGTGTGTGCCCTGTGGTGGGTTGGCGCCCTGCCCTGGGTGTCCCCTGCCCTGTGCCCTATGTGCTCTGGGATGGGCTGCAGGCTTCCCTGCAACCCTCACCAGGAATAAGCAGTTAAGATAATGGATGGATGGACAGAACAGCAGTATGTGTGTACATTGAGACTTCTGAACAGCAGTTTCTTACAGTGTTAAGTGTAAGAGCAATTTCATGTAACTACATCTGCTACTGAGATTAAATGCACACCGCAATGCGGCCCTAACTGAAAATGGAGAGTTTCTTGTACCATTTTTTTTATTTGACCCCTCCCCCCCCCCACTGCTGGCCATGTTCCCTGTTGCAGACACACAATCGAGAGCAGAGCCTTTTAATTAAACTAGCCATGCCGGTAGAGGTCCTTTGTCAACTGTTAGAAAAAGCCGTCCCACTGAGACCAGGGGACATTAATGGCAGGCCCATCCCCTTCCAGCGGATGTGTGTAAAATATGCGAGATCACAGACTGGCGCACGCACAGGCCTCTGGGTGGAAGATTAAAAGAGGCAACGGAAAACATTACACCCATAGCACGTCGCACAGGTCAGGTGGGGGTGGGGGCGGCATGATTATATCCCTGCTGAGCAGCATCCAATCACGTTACAGCCACCCCTACTCTACATTTTACACACCACATACTGCAGCTTCACTTGCAGTTATAACATGGCAAAGGTATTAATCAGGAATTGATGTGCCCTTCAGACACAAGAGCTGGAGAGGTGGTCCTCACTTCAGCCTGTGGGCCAGGCACTAATCACACAGGCCTCCATCAACTGTGAACGAGAGCCGTGTTGCCGGGTGCTACATCAGAACTGATATGGGTGTTGTCTCATGTAACTGTGACCTGACATGTCTATACATCACAAAACAAGAGACTTCCAGCACTAACAGTCTTCTTATTTTTATCTTTGGTGAGGAGACATGAGCACAAACGGTCAATTCAATTCAAGTTAATTAGTTTTTATATAGCGCCTTTTTACAACAAGTTCCCTCAAGGCTTAAGGTGCTTACAGGAACAAATTCAAGTTATTAAAAGGAAAATAAAATATTCTCATTCCTAGTTTTTCATTTTCTTTAGATTTGGACATTAGATGACAAATTTATGATAAATGTATGAGCGGTTACATTTTCAGGCTCTGAGTGTGTAATTAAGTTTCAGAGATTCATTCAAGACTGTCTGTGGTCATTATTCTTGTGTGGACTGAGAAGTACACCATGCACTTAGAAGATACAGATAGTGTGTGTGTGTGTGTGTGTGTGTGTGTGTGTGTGTGTGTGTGTGTGTGTGTGTGTGTGTGTGTGTGTGTGTGTGGCAGGGGGTGGAGCTGCAGAAAATCAGCTCAAACCGTAAGTGCTCCATCAGCTGTAATGTTGCTGGACATGCAACACACCAAAAAGCGACCTTCACACTTCATGATCTGAGTGATGCTTGCACTACATCGCAAGAAAAAAACAAACTGCTTGCCGTAGTCTGAAGGACAACAGCATGCAAATTAACAATTTACGCTTGCGCTGACAAACATCAATATCTGTGATTACTTCCAGTTCAGGGTCACATAACACTGTAACTGAGTAGAAACAATAAAGGCGTCTGTGCAGAAATGCTCTAATGAATATGAACTCAGATTTGTTCAGAAGGCATTCCTCCCAATAACCAGCATCCTAAACTTCTAAAACATGCCACGTGTAATTAAACATTTTAACGCCATCAGACGGCATGACCAATTAAAATGAAGATTTTTCAAGCCATTATAAATATAGCAAACACTCAAAATTGCATTACCTTAAAGGGACAGACACTGCTTTTAATAAATATGCACCATCAACAACTGTTATGTCAATTAATACATTATAATTTAGCAGGGTGACACAACAACCTCCTGTCCACAACACTAATGATGTAAACAATTAATCTGATAGCACCGCTGCTGTTATTCTAGACAGATAAATATGCTACAAACAGCATAGCAGTTTCCCCCTGGAGCTATAAACATGACACTCGCTCTGCTATTTCCAGACATAGTAATAGGTCCACAGGGCATCATGAAACCAAACCCAAAACAATATCCCCCTCCCACAAAGGACTCTGCACCGTCTCTCTGTTATGAGCTGTGCAAAGATATGAATTAGCAAATATTTAGAACAGCAAAAATCATTTAAGGATGATTATACCATATGCATCATTCACACAGCCTTTTTCACTTACAGGAATTTGTTTAATAGTCATTGCTGTTTATTGTGGTGTGTGTAGTTTGCTACATTACTAAAATTACTGTTTATATAATTAAATGGCTGGGTATTTAACTAAATAAGATGACACGACTACCTAATCAGCTGTTGAACAATCGCTACAGTCACTCACTGATATATACACACCTGCACATGAACGGACGGACGGTAACACACCATTCTCAGGAACGGCGTTACACCTCTGCCTCTGAAGAAAATTTACTTCTTCATTTGACTTTTATTTCAAAAGCCCGGTGAGTATTATCTGTTTTGCACTGTCGGCTTGCATGCATTTGCTCCTCGACGAACAGCACCGTTGCATGCCATGTGCTTGCCCCTGGATAAACAGCACCCATTGCATTGTGGGAGCTTGCTATATTTAATGCAGAGATTGACCCTGGCTAGTAGGCAGTTAGTGGTGTAAGTTTTTACTTTCATCTCTGTGGAGGAGGACACTAATTATGGCATTCGACCCATGATATGATTAATCAGAATGCATGGTGATCGAAGGGGACAATTCGCACCTCTCCAAACATCTGGGGAAGGAACATGCCCCCCTCAAAAACCTGCGCCTGTGAGTGTGGGGCTTACATTAATCTGACTCTTGCTGCACGTATTGATACATGCACGGTGAAATAAACCAAGCCTCGCACATGGACAGCTTGTGGGTTCTGGATGGACCCACCTGGCTACGCATCCAGTTAGGAAGAAAAACACGGTCAGTGGTTCTGACCCCACCGAAAACCAACTGGACTCAAATTTCGTCCAATGGACTTGAACAGTATGAACTGAAATGAGCTACATGCCCTCTTGTGCACAACGTTTGTCATTTGGTTGCTTTCCACTCTTCACTTTATCACAAAGACAACTCATGACAATTCCCCTGTCCTTTGGCCAATGAAAACACTCCACTCCTGATGTCGCCTTGACAACGAAAATTCCCACACTCTTAAAAGGGACAGAAGTGTCACCCACACTTCAGTCAACATTTATTACCACACCACATATAATTTCCCTGTTATCACTAATTTGCGATTAGAAAAAGTAAATTATGTCCTTTGCTTAAATTCCTCTTGGTGTGAACACTTTGAGAAATAAAATAAAAGAGCTGTCAAATTTAGTATTATAGAAGTGATGGAAACATTAAAAATATATAAATACTATACCTCAGGTAATCTACATTTTTCTTTTTAAGACTTTATATGTTTGCACTTTAATTAGAATGTTTTAAAAAAATTAACTGTAATAGGCTACAAAAAAGAAACATTATTACGTGTGACTAATTGTAAATTATTATTAAAATTTACCTCATATGTTAGATGCTCAAATAAATAAACTAACAAATAAAACACACACACACACACACACACAAACAACACACACACGCACACACACACCGAGTGTCATTTCTGAGCAGTGTTCTCTTTTCACAAAGGATAATAATATTTATTCAGGCAGCCCTCTCCGTTGTAGTGTTCTGCCTCATAATGGCCTTATAAATTCAACTCTCCTTCAAAAAACAATCTCCTGTATGACCAGGATGGCTGAGTGGTCAAAGCATTGGACTTAAGACTCAATGGACAAGAGTCTGTGTGGGTTTGAACCTCACTCCTGGTACACAATTGTTTAGGGGCCTGGTGGCTCAATGGGTAGAACAACAGGCTAGTGGGAGGTAGATGTTTCCTGGTTCAAAGCCCAACCAGGTGCTTTCTTGAGCAAGACACTCAAATGTTAACTACCTGGGTGCCAGGTGTGGCTGGCAGCCCACAGTTCCCCTCAGGGGATGGGTTAAATGCAGAGCGGTTATTTCCCTTTGTGTTAATAAATTAAAAAATATTTTCGTAGCCACTTGTTAAATATAACAATTTTATAAATTGCTGAAGAAATTGATGGTCCTAAAAATATTTTGGACAAAAAAAATGCACAATCTTGTCTTTCACCTTCAATCCAACTAACTTTTAATGTCTAAAATAGCTCTCTTAGCACACTAATACGTTCATCACAGTTTTAATTTGACTTTTTTTACACAATTTTACTTCAACTCATTTAGTATATCATATACGGTATTTTATTTATGTGTGCTTCCTTTACATTAGTCGTACACGTGTAAAAACACACCATTCCTTCACCTCGTCTGAATGCAAAAATCTCAGCATCCTTTTCTACAGACAACGGGCCTTTTGCACCAGTTTCCCCATCAGCAAATTAGCACAGAAAAAGCTCAGAAATGAAAGTGAGTTTGAATGCACAGATCACAGGTGCTCTAGACTGGACACAGCCATCACGTCAGTAATCAGAAACACCCCATATACTTTGGCACTGATGCTCCTGGCTACAGTGTGTGGTAGGCAAACACATGCAAGCTGATGTAAAAGTTTACCAAGCCTATCCACACAGGAAGCACTTACAACAGGATGCTCAGAGCAGCTTACGGCAAACCGAGCCTCTCCTGAAGCAAACACATGCAGAATGATAGAAATGCTTCAGCACAGAAATGCTTCTGCATGTGCTGAAGGTGGTTACAGTGTTAATTATTGAGGGCTCTGTGTATTGTTGTTGCACTTAAAATTTGAGAAAGACAACTCCATTGCTAAGTTCAGCTCTCCACTTAAATACTGTAATTTCAAAACATATTTTGCGTCATGCCTTACTGGATTTACTAAACGTTTACTTAGAAAAAACTCAAAACATGTAAAGGCTTCATATTCCACTGATACCAGTCACTGTGACAAGCTCTCAGCTGTCAAAGTGAGGGAGCTGCAGGCTGAGGTCCCACAGGGCTGCTGCATGACAATCTACTTATGTAACATTTCTAGCATGAATGCCAGTTATTGTTTGGAAACTGACTTTTTTGGTACAAGCCCGGCACATAACAATTCTAATTACCCTCTCATATCAGCAATGTGGGTAAATGAACTGCTTTGTATCACCATTACTGTACTTTATTGCATTACTGCACTTTAACAGTGTGAGTGTACCATGAGAAGTACCCGTCCCAGAACCGCTGGCAGACCTGTGGCACCTGGGGAGCAGCTGACAGGACTCAGCTTATGAAAGGATGAAGCTGCTCAGTCACGGTTCAGGGAGGCAGAAATCACAGCTGGAGGACCTGCCTGAACACAGCAGACCCTGTGTGCCCATGAGGGGTTCAGTACTCACAGGGGCATAGCTCCAAATTTTGGGCTCTGTACGTCCATCCATACTCTGTGAAGGCCCTCTAGCCACCCTTTTTAAGTTGCTGGAGCGCCCTCCCTGTTCTTGGGCTCTGGGTAGTCCGTTCCAGTATTCCCCTCAGTCCAATGCTGCTGAGTACCCACAATGCACTCCAAAAGCCCCTGGACTCAGGGCTTTCTTTCTGCTGTGAACTGAAAATTAAATGGGATTTGCATCCACCCAGTTCCAGAATACAAAAACAAATCAATTACCTTATCAAATTACTTTCACACCACCACTTCAATAACAGTGATTATCAATACAATCGCGAGAAGTGATCCAAATGAACAATTCCTGGAAGTATTGTTAGAGCTGCTACAATTTAATGTGTTAGAATAAAAAACAGCATTATACACAAGAGGAGAAACACTGCAGCCAGCAAACCCATAAGGAGTCTGTCTGACTCAGAGAGTGTTTTTCACTTTTATTATTTTTTATGCATAATCCACAGTGGAATAAGAATTAGCCACTGCGTAAACAGCTGTATGTGAAAGATGCAGTCCTCGTGGATGCTATTGTTTTACTGTTCTGTTCTTGTAATATTAGTTAATGAAACAAGTGTTCTTTATTACTTTGCTGTGTTCTTTATTACTTCACTGTCTACTAATAAATACATATAATGTGCAAATCCAGGTGTCAAGGTTCAGGAAGCGTGCACAGAAAACATGCTGATTATGAAGTCTGGAGGTGAGCTGTTGATGCTACCGGATTGTTCTGCTAGTGTTGTGATCTGACTCTGACTTAAAGACCTGCTTTCTACCAACTTCCAGCACAACAATTACAAAACTCAGTAACTAGGTGTCAATTTCGAAATGAAACCCAAAATTTATACTCTGACAACACAGTCCATGACAATATAATAGTACAAACTGTCTAATTAGATTTATGGTGAATGTGATATGAAAACACACAAAATGTGTGCATTTCATGCTTAAATCCAAACTAGGGGCAGCTAAACTTGTTTGACACACCTTTACCAAGGTTTGCTAGAGGGAACATCTTTTTTTAGCCTCCGATTTTGAAGCAGTCAATCAGCAATCAGCCAGTAAACACACACACACATACACACACACTAATTAGGCTCTAATATGCACCGGTAAGGGCTGGCGCCCTGGGGTTTCTCTGCTTTTCATTGGCTGATTATGCTCCATTCATCAGCGGTTATTACAGACCTGCGGTCTTGTCAAGGTTCCCTGCAGGCTGACAGGTACCAGGGTTTAAGATGAAATTAACTTCAGAGGAGATCTGTGAAGGTGGAGCACACAGATTTACACCAAGACTGTGGTCACCTCCAACAGAGGGCTCAAGTGTTATTGCCTTGACAGTAGAGATAAAAACCAAAGATATTACACATCTCCGACTTTTGTAATGTGACGTGGTTCTGTCACGTTACAATATGACATAAAGTAATCCTGTGGCAAAGGAGAAACGGACCTGCTGCTGAAGCAGTCCTACAGCGATAAATGTAATCCGGACCCTCAAAGAGTTGTGGACTGCTGAGTGTCACTTAGAGTCAAGATGGACAGTTTGGGTTAAAAAGTGTCTCTGGGCGAAATGGGAAATGACCGAAAATGACTGACTGATTTTAAGCAAGATGAACCAATCAAAAGCTTGAGTAACAGTTTATCTGATCTGCACCCTTGCTGGACGTCACAAAACATCATGCGTTTATGGTAATTGTACTTCAAAGACGTATTCTAGCACTTAGGAAGCGTTTCTCCTCCTCCATAAAACACTCAGAATTACCTGCCTCTGTATTTTCAGTAAACAAACCAGCTTTTATTGCATATACATTGTGTTTAAAATTTATCTCAACCAAATATTTATAACGTATAGAATTGTTTAATACTGATTAGTATGTCAGGCATATGACATTTGGTCAGGAACATTTGCTGGTTCAGGGCTTAAAATCCAACAGACATATACACATCAACACATCTTCTGCTCTGCTGAATTCTTCACACTGCCCACACGACAGGTTTCCCTCCTACCTGAATGCTCACATAGATCCTTACGGCGTTGCACCGTTCCAACGCAACCTCAAAGCAAGTGGCCGTGTGACGGAGGTATGCGGCAGCCCTTTGACATGGGGATTCTAGACAGAGTGGCCGACCATCACTCTGCTACACCAGTGCTGAAGAGCTGCACTCTGCTAGAAACAACTCTCTCTTTCTTCTAAGATCTCTGCCTCAAGCGTTGTTGCTCACATGATGTTGTGTCCGCCGATATCCCCGAATGAAAGAGTGCCCTTTTCAGGCAAGACAGGCGGGGAAGAATGTTAGCATCCGTTAGCAAGAAAAAAAATGAAACATCCTGAATGGTTCTCATGAACAAAAATCTTTTGAAAAATTGTCTGTGAAAATTAAATACACCCTGTGACAAAAATGAGAATGTTAAATAAAGAGAATCAGCAAAAAAGGAACTAAAACTGAAAAATTTTAATGAATGCATCCATCCATCCACCATCCATCCATCCATTCTCTTTACCGCTTGTCCAATTCAGGGTTCGTGGGCAGCCTGGAGCCCATCCCAGGAGACACAGGGCACAGGGCAGAGGACACTCTGGGTGGGGGGCCAACCCATCACAGTTAAATAAATGCACTCTGGACTAAATCAAAGTTAACTGAATGAATGAACTGGTCACACACCACTGCAGAGAATCCAAACAAAAAAAGTCCATCTCAAAACCATTAAAAACAAAAACCTGGAAACAGGTTGTTTTGTGATAATCTTTAGATTATTCTCGTTAACTAGAAAAAAAAATAACATTTCAAATGATGAGCACAGTAAAGAGATTAAGGCATGGTAAGAAATTGTGACTACTGGGAAATTTTTAAATACCATTTTCAAAACACTGCTTAAAAACAGGGGCAATTGTACAGACTCTAGACGCCATAGGCAAAATTGTTCAAGGGGATTTCTGCAGATTTGTTGTTGCAATATGTACTATGCAATCCACTGACCTCAAAGGCCCCCTCCCCACTTGGGGCCCCAGGCAATTACCTGCCTTGCCTGCCCTATGGAAGCACCTCTGCTTAAAGCTAGGAACCTACGTGGTTGCAAATGTCACATTAGCCAAATATATCCACTTCTCTGTAATGAACTGAAGTAATTATCAGATGTATAAAACCACATACAGGTGCCCCCACCCCATTCCCACCACTTTATGGCCCCATGTCTTACTCAACACAGCTTTAAAAAGATGTCATTTCCCAAGAGACTGACTCGGCTCATTACCTTGACAGTAATCCCACACCAACATAGTTTAATTAGAAATCTTTAAGGCTGATTTGAACAATCAGCATCCACAGTAACTCGACAGTCTGTTACAGGTGTCGTGCTCAGCGGGACGGCCGCGGCTGGTGTCGTGTCCCACAGCCAGATCCTGTTTGTGGACCACTGCACGCCTGTGACGGGTCGGGAGGGGGTAAGCACATAAAAAAACTTACAGATAGGTCTAAAGATATTTTCCTATAATGCACATTTTTTTCTGAGCAATTCATGGGAAAAATAGAAACAAAATTTTCTACAAGAAAAAGGTTTTGTTATGCATTTACCACTGGGCCGTGAATATTTTGTATTTTCATACCAGTTGCTTTTAATTAATAAGAAATTAACCTTATATTATATTTTTAGCATGGTTTTAAATACAAGCTGTTTAGCGTGTATTCGGGAAATACCTCACCGTTTGCTATGATGCATTCTGGGAGAAACACAGCTGAATAAATAGTGCTGGTCATTAGGTAATAATTGGGCCTATTAAGCTGAGGAGAGTGTTTGGAAAAGGAGTAGAGAGAGAGAGAGAGAGACGCAGTTTGGGCCACCAGGCTTTCTCTAGCCCTTCTCTGACGGCAGCCCTATGCCATGGACGGGTATGCGATAAGGGTCAAACGCTGACGTGTGGCAGGTGCTCAGCTCTGCTACTGAATCTCCAAACTGTTCCTCTGTGCTCAGCGGACACAAACATCCCTCTCTTCGCACGCCCAGCAAGGGCGATAGCCCTCTCCCTACCCACTCCACTACATAGCTTAGAGCGTCACAATTCACTAGAAACCTCGGCCTCGTGCTGTTATTGCTTCCTGAAAATGATGTGGGGGAGGGGTCTGAAGCAGTGTCAGACAAAGGCCCCCTCCTTCTGCTGTCCCGCGTTTAACGGAAACACGCTGCATGCAGCATTAATGTGCCTCAGGCAGGCACGGGTGGTGCTGTGCTGAAGATTACAACTGTCTTTATGACACCTTCCTTTATTCCTTTGTTAACCTGTGATTGTGCACCCTGCATCCCACCTGGGCCACAGAGGTTATGGATCTGGCCCCAACCACATGGCAGATGGCAGGTGCCTGACACACCGTGCTCATGGGGCGTAACAGCAGACAACGGCTGTGTAGCACAGCATATTAAAGTGACAACAGACTCAGTTATGGCCACGAAATGCCCATAAGGCAATCCTGATTCCACACTGCCTATTTACCGAAACCAACAACCTTGACGGTAAAAAATCACTACAGAAAAAATTAGGTTGCTGACATTTTTTTCTATTCATTTTGGGGAAAAAAAAGAATGCAAATAGACAATACACCAAGCAAGGAGTTCTGTGGCAATTCATTTGTGTCTATTTGATGAATGGGCTTCACTAATCCTTTCTGATTAAGGGCCAGCCTTCAGTTAATCATGGGAAATATGACATACTCCACACAAGGTACAATGACTTATACATTACTCTCGTTTTTTGGTTGTGTTAATGAGTCTGATTAGTTTCAGAAATACAGCTTTTACGAACTCTCTTGAATTTAACAGTGAACTCCCCAGACATAACAATAAGAGTCTTATGCTTGGTGCTTTATTTATGAAATACCTTGAAACTCATATTCATTAAAATAAACTGCTTGTGTCATACCAATGCACTAGACAAAGAATAAACTGTTTTAATTAAATGCAGCTCATACAGAACTGAAAGGTGTATTTTAAACCAGTCTCAAGGTTCACGAGATGCAAATACAGGCCACATATAAGGTCGACCTTGATTTACTAGGACCCACAACAATATTTCAACAGAGTAACGAGTTTGTCTTTGGCAGCTGTTACTGTGAGTCTTCGGTGTGGCTGCCATGAATTTCAGCAGAGCTGGTAATTTTAACAGCGTTGTGAATTTCTGCACCACACCCCATCCATCACCAGGACCCTTTTTGTGAGATGCACGTTTAACAGAATTAGCAGTAAACGGATACATTTTCATACACTTTTGACAGGTTGTTAATATCTTATATCCTAACTGTCATTTCCACTCCAGTTTCAACACGCTCTGGTGATGCTGAATTGTGTTTTAAAATCAACTAATTGATTTAGCATCAATGATGGGTAAACAACATCGCAGGGCAGTATCAACAGCTCCTAAAATGGGTAAAAATAACTGGAAAATTAAATCAGCAACTGCAATGCTGGGAACATTAAAAATGAAAGGGCTAGTTCCAAAATTGGGTAACAATCATGTAGAAGATCTACCTTATCTTAAAGAAGGCATGAAGGTTTACCATACGACAGTGAAAATTAAAAAGAGGCCGACACATAACTCACTCTAATCGAGGTAATTTATAGCTACAGAATTTTACTTCTATAATTGGTCCTGGTTCCGCATGCTTGCGGTTATAATCTCTCGTTAATTCGTGCCTCTTCTGTAAATGAATCACAACCGAGTAACCAATTACTCCATGGACGGTGAGCAGGTCCCCAAAGACCAGTGAGCTGGGTGTGTGGCATGCCGTCCCTGAAGGGTGTTTAGTACTATCCCGTATCTTAAATGCACCACTCAACTGTCAGACCAACAGGTCAGTGGATGCGCACATGAAACATAGGCAAAATGTGTATACCACAGTTTGTATTCATTTGTAACATTTAGGGCGAATGAGGAGGGAGAGGCAAGATCTAATGTGCTAATAGGGAGGTTTATTCAGGGTCCGAACAGTGGAACAACAGGCACAAACAACAGAAGCACAGCCGCTAATGCTACAACCAACACTTTACCCAGTACAGGTAACAACAGCCAGCAAAGCACTGAAACAGAGGTGGAGTGTATATAGGAGGCAGAAGGTAACAAGAGACAAGTGGGGAATACTGATTGAATTAACAGGACAATTAGCAAAGGAGAACGGGAGAAACAGAGGGAACTGACAGGGACGGATCGTGACGTCATTATCAGGCTAGAAAGGACTTTCTGCACTCTCTTTAAAATTTGAAGTGGGCATGGCATAGCTTAATTTGATTTCTACGGGGAAAAATGTGGAACACGTATTTTCTTCATTATTGATTATAAAAACAAATCGTTAATCCAGCATCGGCTGCAGCAAAGCCGAAGGGACAAAATGTAAATGTTACCTGTGAACCTTACAATTGTAAATTCTTCTGTCTACCAAATTACATCCCCCCAAAAAAGTGCTATTAAGGCGATTTTCCATGACGGTTTAATGTTGTGGTCTTCAGGTCACGTTAAAACACAGTAGACTTTGAATAGGCTCCGTGCCTGGGCTCATCAGCATCCTCAGGTGCTCTCTCCTCCACCTTTTAATAACACTTTCACAACATCCCCGCAAAGCCCCCCCCCCGGGTTCATCGCTACTCATTTCACAGGCAGAAGGCAGGCGAGTGTGAAGAATTCATTTTTACGGGGGAGGGACGGCAAAAAGCTCCGCTTTCCGCATTAACGCTACGGCTACTAATGGAAATATTTATGAACCTTGCGCTTGAGGACCATGCGTCGGCAGAACAGCTTGTAAAAGCATCGTTGCCCTTGGATGCTTTTTTCGAAGCCCATAAACGCAGTTTTAGTACCTCGTTACTAGCACGTGCGGGCTTTTTTCCACGGAGCTGAATTTAATAAAAAAAAATAGAGTTTTCATAATTAGCCATGTATTTCATTTCTAATGAGAAATTTATTGGCTTGTTTGTTCTGCTGCAACATGGTTTTATTAGCATAAAAGCACGTCTTAATAAGCTTTTTACAATTACCACAAATGAGACGCTGCTCTTGCCATAAATGGCTGTGTATGATAAAATTTTGTGAGGAAAACAGTCATACTTGTATATTTCTGCAGAGGATTTCCCCCTCAGCTTCTGCTGTGCAATGTTCTCTTACGTTGAAAGAATGGTCGGCTTTAAGACTATACTCTCTCACATACAGGTTTATAGGTTACTTCCTACTTAAAATGCTTTATGAATTTTTATGGGGTACACTTCATTGCTAAAATCACGACTTAACTAACCAGAATCCATTTTATTTTTATTTATTTATTTGTTTGGTTTGATCTGATCATTAGGTACTGTATCTTATGTATGGGCACATCCTTCAGTAAACAAGATACAGTCAAACCAGATACTGTACACCGTGATCCATAAAGCAGCTGTACAAATCTCTCCAAGTGTAAGGATTACATACGTAACAATGCTGCTTTAAAATGACAACGTCTTATAATGGCATGCTAGTAACATTCACTGGGCTATACCGCTTTTCTATATGTGTCTTAAAGGTTCATCAAAAAATCCTGCAAAGAATTATTCCTTCCTCCATTGTTCTGGAGGAAAAATGGAGGAAGGAATAATTTCCTACAGTAGACTACAGTAGACTTCTGAGTTGAATTTACCATGCCTTAATAGGACATACCTCATTAGTGTATTGTAACCCACATACACATATTTCGCATTCAGTGTTTTACCTGGTAACCACGGAAACCCTCCAGATGAACCATGGTCCCTGGTCAGCTTTTCTGACAGCCATTATTGTGACTAGAAGCCTGTCTGGATTGTGATGACAGGGCCAAAGGGATGGACAATCAATTTTTCACTTAGTGTCACTCAGAGCTTAAGGCTGTAAACACACAGTACTTACTGCTCTTAACCGAATGCAAGAATCCTAACCTGTTACCAGTCTGCACTATGGGAACAATTCTGAGTGAAGCGCACCCCCAGAAGGTTTCAACAGCAAAAACCAGGGATGAGAAAGCAGACCAACAGACAACACACCGGGAGTAACTTATTATACACTTTAAATTTATATAGCATTTCCTGTTTGTTCATGATGAAGCCAGCAACTTTATCATCCACGTGTAGTTAACTCAAAGAACTTTGTGACAGAAATGTGGTTATTCCATTGTCAGATTCTGTGCAATCACCAAGAGCGGTGCGTAGGAAAATTCTCAGTTGCAGAGCTTCAACAGGCAATAGCTTTGCAGTGTTACAGGAGGTGATAAATTAACACTTAGCAGTGTTGTAAGCCCATTTATAGGACGCGCTGGAGGAGGTGTTGCATTAAATGTTTTGGCAAGTGTGGAGAATGTGGCTGATTAACGCAAGAGAGTCAGGAGCAGTAAAGCACTCAACCACAGCTGTAGGCATAGCACATAATTTTAATCAAATAACAGTGCCCGCCCCCACAAACGATTCTCAGTTCTGCAACAATAGGTTGTGTTAATCGTGCCAGGGCAACAGACTGACATGGTAGCACTATAATATCATTCCATCCTGATCCCTGTCCCACAATGCAAAGCCGTTACGTTAACCCTGTCACGGGGAAATGTAACTGGGTTTAAACAGCAGAAATCAGCAGAAGATGAGAGAAAGATGTGGAGGAGCTGGTGCCTGCCATTCAGTACTCTGGAGGAATAACAGGGCTTTGGAGAGAAGTCTGGCTCACAGCACCGTGAAATGAGTTTGCGAGGGTTTCTGCAGACTGGTGTGCGTCTGTCTGCCATGTTGTATGGTTCAGCGACATATGCCATGTGAAACAAAAGCAAAATATGTTGGTCTGCATGCAATGGTAAACAAAACCAACAACCTGTTTGTCTGCATGTTTGTTTCCACACATCAGGAAAATCTGCTTTATTCAGAAACGCTCCAGAAAATGTCTGCCCCACAAATGAAGACAAATGTTTCCTGCAGAGCTTTTTGGACCTGGGTGTCAGCTCTCTTTAACCTCTGATAATTATTTGCCAGCAAAACTATGAACTGGGTTCTGTATAACACATGTATACTTAAAAGTACTGTGCTTGCAATATACACACAATAAGACAGTGTCTTTCACCGTTCATCTTGTATATTTTGACATGTGGTATTCGACTCAGTTTTAAACAGAACTGTTCTTATAAACATCATTGGGTGTGTAGAACAAAGCAGGTGTCAATCAAAGAACGTGCACAAAATGTTGAGTCTTTGAAGGGTGTTTTATGGCAAACTACATATTCTTGAGAGCTTCCGTCCAATAAAAATATTGCCGCGCACTACCACACGCTATGTATGCTTGCAAACATCTGCTTCTAGGCTGAAAAAAGACAAAATATGTCTTACAAATAACTGCTCCGCAAATTCTGCAACTTCATAAAGTGCTGTCATTATTAGCTAGCTCGACATTTGCTGGTGGTTGAAGGGTGATGCTTAAGGTTTATGGAGCTGATCAAGCCTTAAATTAGTGTAGAAACTCTGCATTTATCTACACAAAATATGACCATTATCTTTAAGATTTTAGAGTAATGTTGACTATTCCCTACACACAAATGCCAGTACTTCCTCTGACATTCCTATGCAATGTGTTGCAGATCTGAGTTACTGGGTTCTCAGGGTGGAATTTGGATTCTGCTGTCTGAGAAGCCCATGTTCTGTGTGGCATCTTGGATGTTTAAGCTAAAGTTTGCCAGCCCTCAACTCCTGCCTGAGAAACAGGAAATCATATACTGACATACTGTGCCTCCAACTCCCCTCTCCCAGGAGAACTGAGTTTTAGGAGGAGTAAAACTGAGGTATTAGCTTCAGCTCTGAAGCTGACTGTCACTGTTATGGAGGACCAGAGGAACGTGGGCATCATCGCACCTCTGTTTGTTCTCTGAAGTCCCCTTTTTACCAGGTCAGGTCTGCTGAGTTTTCGAGATTGCAAGACGATTGAAAGAGTGTGTAGGAACGTGAGAAAGGTTTACAACTTGGGATACCAGCTCTTACAAAACTCAGGCTGCAGAAAGTCTATCTCCCAGGTACAAACAACACTGTAGTACTAGCAAGTGACACAAAACAGCCTGTGACTGGGTTTTAAAATGAGCAAGCAAAAAAAAAAAAAAACACCTTACCCAGGTATGCAAAACATATATCCAAATTATCATCTCTTCTACCCTTCATGGTTCAGCAGACCTCCATTTTCCATAGCTTTAACCCAAGAGAAGTTCCTTAACCTTTACTCTGTGCTGCCATCAATGGTGTTTGGAATGTTCTTCCCCCATCAGCAGTATTTGGCTTCATAATTACCGCCTGTCAAGTCATCTTGACGACAGACTGTCCTCATCATCTGAAAGTCTCTCCTCTCCCGGCTCAGCACATAGCAACTCTACCGGTGATTGTAGGAACAATTTATCACCTGTCCATCAAACCCATCAGGGAACACTCCCTCCCCTGCGCGGATGACCTTCTGTCCTGCATTACACATCTTTATTTTCAGCACGAGATGTGGCTGGCTGCATGCGGGATGGCTTCTGCTGGAAAGGCTGTGTGTAAAACTGTAGGTACAAACATACAATGACATATAGCACATGAGGCCAAACTCAGGATTTTTATATAGGCCAGAGTGAAGGCTAATCTGGAAGCCTTCTGCTACTACACTGTCATTCGGTCTCCAATGATTCAAGGAGGGTGTCAGCAGGTACAAGTGTACGCTCTAAATGGTATATTTTTTGCAAGTGATACTATATACCATTCCTTAGATGTCCAGAGTTAAAATTAGTGATAATTTTCATTTTACTTTGGAAAAGCTATGTTTAAATTCCATTATTTACCTTCATGCTTCATTGTGTAGTGTAGATAATATGAATTAATCAATTTCACAGATACACTGGAAATAAAAACGAAAAACTGAATAAAGGCAGAACTAAGGGGAAAAAGAAAATAACCAACACTGCAATGCTGCCTAAAGTCACATTTCTTACATCCTGAAATACAAAAACATGGACATTGTTTGTAATGTATATAATTTGGTACAAGGTCAGTTTACTGTAACTCCGAAAGTTAAAAGTGACTCAGCACTGCAGCTGCCCATCCCCAATCAAAACAGAACCAATATCATCCGTTTGGTGCTGGCAAACCTTCCTCTTCAGATGGGGAGGTGGGGGAGGTGGGGCTACAGAACTGAAAAAAATACTGTAAAGATAAGAAGAATCCACAGCAAGATTATGATCTGACTGTCTTCACACCCTAAGCACGCCCACTGTTTATAGCACTGTGGGCCTGACACCATACTGAAAGGGAACATCTGGACAGAGATGAATGACTTCATCAGTGTGTAGCTAGAACATCGCTCAGCACCTACAGCCTCCATGTCACCTGTGTCTTAGAACAGTGTGTCAGCTGTCAAACAGACACCGACAAGGTCAACAGATACACAGTCATGATGAACACAGAACAAGTCGTGACGCCAGGTGCAAGGCCATTCTTAGCAATTAAATATTAAAATGTGTTCGAAAAACATGTGGCGGCGGGTCTGCTGCATCGACGGTGACGTCACCCCGAGGGTCGAAGATGTGTCCGATTGGCTTCCGAAACCAAAGGGCAAATCCCTTGTTTTTGGTGCGGGAGACCCGTGTTCGAGCCCCGATCGCGCCCTCGTTCCGTTACAATACCATTTCGTATTGTAATCCCAGATGTGTATAAATTTAATATGATATATAATTTTAGTTTAGCATATCCAATACAAAAATACAGGTGAACCGTTTACGGTACATATTAGCTTTAAATAAACAGGCATGCATGCCCGACGGCTTTTTAAGAGCGCTGCTTTTTATTTTATTGCTCATGACGATCTTCTCCCCCCACACCACGACGAGTAATGGCTAATAAACTCGTTCTTAATCAAATCTTTCCCCTTTGGCAAAACGCTTCAATGTCACGCTTTACGACTTGTTCTGTCCGACGATTAGCTGAGCTCCTGTTAGGTTTTAACTTCTTAATGGCAACTACCCAAATAATGCGTTCAGGGGAAGGTTAAATTCCAGCAAATCGAAGGATATGCCGAAAGGGCAGTCATTATTATTATTGTTGTTATTATTATTATTATGATCATCATCCTCCGTAGCAGTTTCACTCCTCTGCAAAGCGTTTACGGGAATATAAATTAGAGGCTAATACAGTATAACACTAGAATGGAAAAGGCTTGAATAATAGCCTTATTTGCGAATCGGCCAGCATAAGGCGATAACTGGAGGTGATTTGCGGCATCAGCGGATTAATGCGCACGTTTTACCCCACTGTCATTAGGTGCTCGCCTCCCCCTGCGACCCGCAGGCTGTGGAGTCCGTGGGCCCGCCGTCTCGTCAAGTAAAACAACCCGAACAATCCCACTCTGCGGAAGGTTATCGGTTTTGCTCAGGACAGAAGCCTTGTACTACAAAATGGGAGATTATGATTATTATTATTAATAATAATAATAATAATAATAATAATAATAATAATAATAATAATAATATTGTCGTTGCTGCACGTTTATGCAACTCTTTACAAAACGAGGATTTTTTACTTATGGAAATATATAAAGTTAAGATGTTCTTTTCCAGCTGCTGAACATGGCTGTTGGGGTTTATTAAACCAACGACATCACACATCAGTTAGATCATAGCAACGAACAATAGTGGCTGTGATTTGGAGGGATTAAACTCAAATTCGGGATAACCAATTTATGCATTCATCATAACTTAATTGACTGAATAAGGGGAAAACGTTTGCAGGCCAAGGCAAATTTCTCTGTAAAGTGGGTAGTATGACAAAATTGATTATTTGATTTTGATCGACGCGTATTTTTTGTCATACTACTGAACAACTATTCATACTTCTCCGTTATTTTATTGACCTTTAAGAAATGTTTTTAAATATCAAACAAAACGTCATCAGTAATCTTCCACACGTTGCGAAACCAACAGTTACCCAATCAACGCTTAATTGGTCAGCGGGTGCTTTTATGTAGACGCTTCTCCTTTCTCCTGCTGTGGTGTGCAGCTGCAGTTACCTGGCGTTAACAAGACTTTACAAATCTTATATTTACTCTACAAGCAAAACAAGTATTATGTATATCGAATAAATAAATGCAAAGTCCAAAATAAAGGATATAAACAGACATCGTTTTGACATTATATTCCCCACAAACTTCATTAAAGCTTTTCCCTGGTGAATTACCCAGCTTCCTTTTCCAACCATTATTCCGTCTCTGTAGATCGAGATGCAGTACGCAACTTATTTTATAGACACAATTAGGTGATGGTGAAACATCATCAGCATAATATGTAGTAGCAATTTAGGACTACTCACCTTGTTCGAGAAAGGCGGCAGGCTGAGGTCAATTCCATCTCTGATCAGTCTGTCTCTTATCAATTTTTTGAGTTTCACTTTTGGATAAACTACTGGTTCCTCGCAGCTACATTGCGTCAAGCTCCTATCGGCGTGCACACAACCTGAATTTTTCCTAACTTCGTCGCTCTTAGACTCAGTCCATGATTTTGAACCTCTGAGGTTGCTTTCGTGGTGTTTTTCTCCATGCGTGGTGTAAATATCGGCAGCCGTGGTCAGAGGCTCAAGAATAAAGTACAGTCCGGAGGTCGTCTCCTTGTCCTCCTCTTTTAGTCTTTCCACAGCTTCTCGTATCCTTTGCCTGTGGATGGGGACGAAGACACCAATTGCATCTAGGTCTGGGTCCCCGATTTGCTTGCACACCTCGAGGTCATCATAACCGTTATCAAAAAATGATTCTACATACTGACACAACTGAAGGGTCTTAAGCCACTCGTTGACAATGTTAGGAGCGCTGCCCATGATTTTGAGAAGAGGGAGAGGAATTCTTCATTGTAGATCACCGAATCCGCATTAATCTACCCGGCAATACAGCGATAAACGATTTTATCCGCTGATTTGTCTTTCAGTCCGCGCTGGTTCATCAGGTGCTCCAACGTGGACGGTAGGACGGAGAAGAAATTCTCAAAATTTGTAAATTCATTTGGCTGTGTGTTTAATGTAGCCTTACGTTCTCTCTTATCCATAAGAAGTTTCTTCCCACATGTATTCATAAATCGAAGGAAGAATGATCTCAGATATAAATTAAATGGGCAGCGTTTCCACAACTCCCTTTACTCTGTTCACAGGATGAAGCATCGCACATCCAGACCCGTAAAAAGCAGGCAGTGCTCCAGGGGCATTACAGCTGTGCACTTACTAAGTGTTGCTGATCTTTTCTACGGACATCAGGCTGCCATCTCTCGTGTTCGTGTGGCATTTCCTTCCTGCCATGTGAATACATTAGTAATCATCACGCTTTTGAATCGTTCTCAGTGGATCTGTGGAGAGGAGACTGCGCCTGTAAAATGTGTTTAGGACTCGACGCTGCCAGATTGTTACGCTCAGGACACTTTGGTAAGGGCATATTCGCCTTTATAGCTTTTTGCACTTCATGGGACATCTTCGTCTCCTTGTATTTTTGATGTAATTTATAACTGCAGTCCTGACATTTAAGTCGGGATCTGTACTGAGTAAACACACAGACGTTTACAATGCGAGATTCTGAGATGTGAAGGTATTACTAAACTGAATTATAATTAAGTGGTTTGTTTATTTTTTCCGTAAATATTGATTTGCTCAAAGTTTTTCTTAATTTAACTTACTTTATGAACGCTACACTCCGACGCCATCTGCTGATCAATGATGGTAAGTAAACCTTAGATATTGTAGTTCTTTAAGGGTTTGTGAAGTCATGTAAAAATATTAACACAATGCAATTTTCTTCTTGAAGCCTATATCTTACATAAGGTTTTACATGCAAGTAATATGAATGTTTCATATAAAACGGAAGAAACTCCCATTAGGGATTGTTATTGCACAACTGGAGTGTGTAGTTGTGCTTTGTTGCCCTGTCTTTGTGGATGGCGCGCACACACACACACACACACACACAGGCAGGTTGTGTAGTGTGTGTGAGAGAGAGTGAGTGAGTGTGTGTGTGTGTGTGTGTGTGAGTGAGTGAGTGACTGTTTCAGGCAGTCCTCATAAACCCTTAAAACTCTGAAAAAATTAAATCACGAACGTCACAGCAGTTCATAATGGCTAAAAGAAAGTCTAATGAAAACCAAAATTTTATATAGATTAATCTTTTATTCTTTAGTCAGGGAGGGTATCTACAGAAAAAGTGATATGTTTGTTGTGACAATGCCATTTGCATTCTGAAATTTACCTGCACACTGAAAGAAACCGCAAAATATGTAAAAGTTGCAAACTAACGCACCGGTACAAACGAGAAAAACGTTTAAGAGTAGGAGACGCACGGACGACAAACATGTTTCTGAACAAGTGATGCTGAGCGCTCGCTGCTGTGTAGGAAAACAGGTTTATAGCACTAATCCAAAGGGCACTGATGGCCTAATTGACAATTACAGCCCTTTAGGACATAATTCCTGGGTTCTGACGAACAGCCCTCTGTTGCGCATCCTAGCCGCGGATACAGTACATTAACCACGAATCCTCTTTCAATCCGGATTGAACATATAATAGGAGCATACGCCCTTCGTGCAGATACGTTAAAAGCAGGATCCGTTGTATGACGTAGTCTTATGCTAGTTCATACTGTGCGTGTGTGTATAATACATACATATATTACATATGTGTATATAATGTAACCATTTCGCATATACAAATAAATGTTTTAAAATTTACAGTACGACAAACTGAAGGTGCAGCTGGAATTAAAACTGCCGCAGCCACCCCTGGCAGTAAGAGTTTGCTTGTGTTACACCACCACAATCACGGCAATCTCAGCCTAGTCTCACTTTATCACACTATTTACACAATTCATTACAAGGCCTAAAAACTGGCAGTTATCGCAGTTATCCCGTCGTCGTAAAGTTGTCAAGGTTTACTCAATCCACGAAGACGCGGTTACACATTACACAAATAGCAGCATATTCTTACCCTTTACATAAAGTTACAAAAAGATGTCAGACACCATTGCAAGGGTGACTAAATAAACACGTGTATGCATATGCACAAGAACACGGACGGACACGCCGTAATGCAGGAATGTACAAACGCACATACGAATATAGTTTAATACTCCATATATTTAATATATGCATTTACGATGATAAACAGTCCAGCTGAAACGCTTTTTTCCCCAGTTGATTAATGAAATGTTGACATCAAATACAGCATAGTGTCTTACCGTACACTATACAATTACGTTTCATAGCGCAACTGCAGTTACTCATTTTGCTTTACTCTTAACCTTATAAACAAAATAAGAAATAAAAAACGGGGGGAAAATTGAAATGGGCAGTGTCAACTACAATAAACGGCAATAAAAAATTATAGTGTGGCGACCTACGGGGGAAAAACAAGTAGAAAACGATCCATGATTTAATATTTATGTACAGCTGTATGGCTATTTTGGGTTAAATATTCAGGCCCTTATTTTTTATGACTTGCTAGAAGCCTCAAGATTCACATTTAGGACAGGCACCAGTCCTGTACCTGAAATAACATGTACATAATTACCATGACAACCACAGTTCACTCTCCCAACCATTACGCTATGAGGACCACAATACCTGTTTAAAGGGTCTTATAAAATTCAAGTTCATGAACAAAAATATAACGCCCTCAAAAAATACCTCTTCCAAAGTTAGTCATAGATGGCCCAAGCTGTTGGCTGATTTTTTTTTTTTTGTTTTTGGCATAAATTAATCACACACATGCACGCGCACATGTGCCACAAACAAGAGTCAGCGTCAGTGTTGGTTTGACACGTTCAAAGCTGCTCTTGAGGAATTTCAGGAAAGTTATCAGCACTTGAAAAACACAACGCAGCTGTATGGAAAAGCAAAATGTTGCAATTCCTCTAATTCTCCTGGGAACTGATGCTGTTTTTCTGTGAGTCCAACACCCGGTGTGTTAAGACTACATTATAGGTAATTTGACACAACACAGTAAAGCAGATGTATTATAAATACACTGTATAATAACAGCCCTTAGGAAACATTTCTATAAGAAAAAAATGTATTTAAATTTAACCGTAATCAATTGCATAATGATCAAACAGAAGGCTAAGGGGCAATAACTTTCGTTCCTACACAAGTTCCATGATTACAGCTGTCTGAATCAGTGAGGATGATGAGGATAAGGAGGAATGATGAAGACATACTTGATGAGAAATACTATATCACACAGAAAAGGGGCCAAAAAGGACCAACATGTGCCTTGTCCCAGCCAGGATGAAGCTGCTGTTCTAAGAATACAGAGCTGCCACCCTGAGGGCCAAACGCCAGAGGAGCTTTGTGGAGAAGTTGAGCTATCGCTCCAGTTACTTATGTGTATTTACTAACATTTTTCAGACCTGCCCCCTCCCCTCCCCCCACTGGTCCTCTGTGACGCCAACTTGCTTTTCTTCAAGATCCACATTTGTCCTCCTACAATGTGAACTGGGGCAAACTGGAACAAAACGCTTGCTTCACGCCTCCCTCTTCCAACAATGTCCCCAAATGAAGCCAGCGATGACATGCGAAACAGCGTATGGTGTACAGCACCCCGCTGTCTGGCAGGATCCCGGATGGGGGGCAGGAGGTGGGGGGGGTGGGGTGTTCTCTGAGTGAAGCTCTGTACCTCAGCACAGGTGAGCGTAGTCCCACTGCTGTCCAAAGATCAGCACTTACAGCTGGTACCACTTCTTGTCTTTGTACTTATGCATCATCTGCAGTGAAAGAAGCAGAGTGTCACAGAGAACCAGGCGGGTTTTACTCTGGGTTGAGCTGAGCGCAATTTTCTCACCTCATTGGCATGTTTAGAGAAGGACTCTGCACTGGCCATCATGGCTGCCGTCCGCTCTTCCAGTTCGCCCAACTTCTGACCACGCTCGTCCAAAGCTATGCGGGCACGTGCCAGCTCCCCCACCACGCCTGAGGCAGCTCCCTTCACACCCTCCATGCCGCCTGGCCCTGGGATATGCTGTGCCAGGGCCTTGGAGGCTTTGCCAGCTGCTGCCTCTCCGACTGGGCATGAAGAGGGAGTCACCATGAGAACAGTCAGGGAAGGGTCATATTATATAAACTTCTGTCACACACTCACACACACTCTCACACAGACTGAACTTACAGAGGTCCTCTCGGTCTAAGGACTGTGCACCTCCCCCAAAGAGGCCCTTGAAAAATCCCCTATTTGGGGCTTCTGGTGTCTCCACAAGCACAAACAACTCCCCCAACATTTCCTGAAACATACAGGTGTGCACTTTTACAGGTGAGATGCATCGGTAAGGTTGATATGCTGAAAATAAACTCGAGAAGACAACACACGTGCGTTTGTGGGCAACACACATGCTCACAATACATAAAGTCTTTATTATGCAAGATAAAAGAATTTGTTACGTTCAGAGAGAGGGTCTGATGGAATGACACAAGCAAGATCTCCATGCAACTCTGAGCTACGTGATCAAACATCCTCCAGGAGTTTCATTAGAGTAGAACCCTGACCAACGACTCTGCAAAAGCCTCGACGCTCTCCTCACCTGCAGGTTCTCGCACGTCTCTTGGCTGTACGTTATCCGCTGGATCTCTGTTGGTGAAGTCATGAACAGAGCGTGGCCATGGTTGGAGAAGCAGAACGTTCTGGCGATCCGCATGTCCGTCAGCGGAAGGTAATTCACATCCAGCAGCGGTCTAAGGCTTGGCAAACTGAAAGGGGAAGCGATGACAGAATAAAATCCTTGTGAAAAATTGTCATAATGACCAGGCCAACTACTAAATTCGAGCCCTAATTTTGTTTTATACAAAAGTTAAAATTATTCCATAACTCAAGGGTCTTACATCCCATTTCGTAACAGCTACCCATCACTTTTACCTTCTAGAAGCTGAACAGAGTGCACAGTGATATATATGGTATGACATTTGGTTTTCATGCCATCTTAGTCGTGCTAGCGTGTAGACATTTTGAATCACTGACTCTTGCATTACCTGAGGGTCATGATGTGCCCATTGGCACAAAAGCAGGCGAGGAAGACCGCGGCATTCATCTGCACCACGTCACTCCGCAGGACGAAGGACGCCTCGGTGATGTTGTGCTTGAATGCGCACACCTGCGAGGGCAGCGCCATCACCTTGGCCTGCTTCTCGGAGCACACCACCACAAACTGTGTCTCGCTTGCCTCCTGGGAACCCGAGGGCGACTCCGCCGTCGCCCTGCGCCTCCTGGGCCTCTCTTTGTCGTTGGTGCCGTCCTGGGGGGCGTTGGGTTCGCACCACAGTTCTGAGAGGGGGGGGAGAAACGCTCCAGTGGAGTCCAAGAATGCCATCCGAAGGATGCCTCCCTTGAGCTTTACTAGCGTACCTGGGAACAAAGGGGGGGAGGACAGAGGTCGTCCATCAGTCTTCCTGTGGCTCATGTACTGGTGGGTTGTGAACCTGTGGGTTGTCTACCAAGACAAAAACTGAAACATTGTAGTTAACATCAGATTCAAATACTTGATTCTGGCTGTTTTGTCACCTATGGCTGTTTCCACGCCAGCTTCTTCACATTGATCATTAGTATGTAGTGACAGTTTCTACCCTGTTCTTTATTTACTTACAGCACGCGAGCTGCAGTCTGGAGCTCCTCTCGTTTTGAACACAATGATACAGAAAAATGAGGACATGCTTTAATGGTAAATCCATCCATCCATTATCTTAACCGCTTATTCCTGGTGAGGGTCGCGGGGAAACCTGGAGCCCATCCCAGAGCACATAGGGCGCAGGGCAGGGGACACCCAGGGCGGGGCACCAACCCACCACAGTTAATGGTAAATAACCTTCCAAAATAAAACCTCAGTATAGTACTAATAACAATGTCAGTGCTACAGAGCTACACAGTGCTAAGAGTATTACAGTATTACATAATGCAATAATTGTTTTTTGCAAATACACACAGACACAAACTCACTGCTGGGATGAACTGTGATGGGCTGCAGTTGCCGCTGTTCACCAGGAGGGGGGACATTGAGCACCATGAGTAGCACGGAACCAAAGGAGGTGCCCACCCACAAGGTGGGCGAGACAGCGATGTCAGATTTCCGCGTTAATGTTTCCGCAAAATGGAAGAAGGTGACTGATTCTCTGCATTCACGGTCGATGCTGGTGACACTAGAATTTCTGCTGAACGAGCTGTCCTTGCCATCTGGAGGGAGAGGGACCACCGCAAAGACCGAAAAGGAGGGACAGTGGTAAGAAAGCTGTGGGAAACAGTGTGTGGTTACATCTCAGGACTGCGTGGCATCTAGGGCCTACCCCCAGAAGGTGCAAGGCAGGGTGCATGCTGGATGGGTTATGAGTCCAACACAGGACACTCACTCATACAAATTCACAGCAGTCTCCAACACAACCAAACTTCATGTCTAAGATGATGGAAGGAAACTAGTGGATGAGGGGAGCAGAACACACAGTCAACGGACTAGCCCTATGTCAATCATCACCTTCTCAGTTCCTCTGCCCCTGTGATGCCCAGTGTTACCACAGTAAATGCCAGGTGGGCAACAGAGCTCAAAAACAGGTGTGTACAGAGAACCAGAAGGTTTAAAGATGCCAATGAGATTCAGTCTTGTTATAACGTCGTTGTCATCACCACATCAGCTGTAATCAAAGGCATTAAAGCAGACTATGATTCAGGTAATTCAGAGCTCCCCATGACTTTGGGTGTGGAACATCACACGTCTGACAAGGGGATCACATTCATACAGAAGACATAAACACATGAAGATAACATGTGAGTCTTACCAAAATCTGGCTTAAGTTCAGTGGGCAAGCTTAATTTCCGTGACATCTTTGCTGGAAGAAAAAAGGATGTTTTAACTTTTTTGTCTACCTGAAGTCATGTTGCTGCTCCTGAAGTTACATGCAAGGTGCTACTGATTTGTTTTCACAGTTCTTTACACCACTGATGCTTCTGTGTTAACAGAATGTGTTAAATCAGCATTATAAGGTTCAAAATAAACCTTTTGATAAGAGAACAGCGTGGAAAACAAGAATTTATAACGAAGCAGGAAACCATCCTGTTCGTCCAGCTGGAGGATGCAAACAAAAATATCCGTTACATCAACCGTTTGCTGTTTTTTTTTAGGAGCAAACTTACTTTTTGCCATGGATATTGTTAAGTGATATCAAGCATTCTGTAGTCTGACTTCCACATATTTTTTTGAAGGGAAATTTGTATTTCTCTTCAGTGTGAAGGTGCTGCTTCATATTCTTCAGAAAAAAATAACCGAACTAGAACAAGAATTTATCTTCCCCTTGCCTCCACAATCAGCTAGTTACATCAGTTCTGGCTGCCTAAGAGCACCCCATTCACCTGGACAAGTGCCGCCAAGAGGCTATATGTAATTTCAGCTGTCTGCTTCAAAACAAGCGACCATTCAATTTAACGATGTAGGTGAAAATCGATACTGCTCCATACAGCTACATCACACAAGCCACTCTGTGGAGGATTGAGCTTTAAATACCAAAACAAAAGGAACATCAACAAATCAAGAGATGCTGTGTAAACAGGCAGCGGCTCCTGGTAATTCATCTTGGCAAGGCTTGAAATAAACTGGTTATTCATTTGTATTGTAGAATTTGAGCTGGAAAAAAAAACAGGGATGTGTCTTGTTGCATTATGTTTCAGCACTCAACACTAGCATTATTGAGACTTTATTAATGAAACTGAGTGCATATGGACCTTTACACTACACTACTCCCTGTTGTCCACTAGGTGGTACGGAGAGCAATTAACTGGGGTGAAACTTTGTTGTTCCTGGTTCAACAGATGACATCACTGTCTCAAAGAGGAAGCTGCAATTTAAATTACATTCAGGCCACAACGAACACATAAGGAAGTAGGTCAAATTCCTGAGAGGTCATACATTAATTACAATTCAGTCCTATCAGTGTTCAGTTAAACAATTTACTAACAAGTGAATTTTTCAGTTCAAGACATTAGACAAAACACATAAACATACCAATGGCTTTTCAAAGAGTACACGTGTACAACATCTCCATTTGGGGGGGGGGGGGGGGGGGGGGGGGGGGGGGGGGGGGGGGGGGGGTGGGGGGGGGGGGGGGGTGTGGTGGTGGGGGGGGGG
>JABJVR010024439.1:3772-37170 GCA_025773905.1 Chitala chitala
AGATACAGTTATCCATACCATTATACTGTTTGTTGTTTAGTGGTACATGTGAGATACAGTTATCCATACCATTATACTGTTTGTTGTTTAGTGGTACATGTGAGATACAGTTATCCATACCATTATACAGTTTGTTGTTTAGTGGTACATGTGAGATACAGTTATCCATACCATAATACAGTTTGTTGTTTATGCCCACATTTTAAAATTTTAAACCAATTTACTGTGAGTGCTCAGTTCATCTAGAAAACGAACTTTTTCATTACTGCAAGAACACAAATAAAATGTGTGCAGGCATGTACCGTAAGCAGACATTTGTATTTAACAAAAACTTGAACTAGCACACAGCATTAAAAGCTTTAAAAAACTGCATCTGGATGTTTGACCTGTTTTTATGCAAATTATGCTGTCCCCTATTCTTTTCAAACAAAAACATAAACCTCTTCTGGCATACAAATTATGACCACTGTCTAGTTGTATTTACTTAAAGCATTCCAGCTCCATTAAATATATTTTTGCCCTAGTGGCTAAAAAAGTCTGTGGTTCTGTTTATTTATCTTTCTTAATCTAATTAGCTACTAATGGCCCAAAACACAAAGCAGCACCCATGTAGTTTGGGCCTTTAAACTTAGTGCCGGAAGCGACACACTTGAAAGCACTCAGAATTAATTAGAATGGTATCTGACATCAACAAATATCCATCTATTCATTCATTTTGCCAATGAAAATTAAACAGAATACAAAATTTGTTTTTTAGCACTTGTCGAACTGTTTTTCTTTTTAATGATTTGAAAAAAATTTATAAAAAATGGGCAGCATGGTGGTTAGCATTGTTGCCTCACCTCTGAGCATGGGGCTTGATTTCCACCCTGAGTCTGTGTGAATGGAGTTTGCATGTCCTCCCTGTGCTTCGTGGGTTTTCTCTGGGTTCTCCAGTTTCCTCCCACAGTCCAAAGACATGCGGGTTAGGTTGACTGGTGTCTCTAAATTGCCTGTTTTGTTTGTTTGTTTGTTTGTGTGTGTGTGTGTGTGTGTGTGTGTGTGTGTGTGTGTGTGTGTGTGTGTGTGTGTGTGTGTGTGTGTGTGCGTGCCCTGCAGTGGGTTCGTGCCCCGCCCTGGGTGTCCCCTGCCCTGCACCGTGTGTCTTTTACAGAAAGGGCCAGTGGTAGGTTGTGTGTTCACTGAAAGCCATGAAACATGTATGCATTTTCTGTTGCTGTCGAGTCCATGTCATCTCATGGCGCCTGTATGGATAGTAACCCTAAAATGCATCTGGTCTTCAACAAGTTGGGTAAAACTTGACAGAGCCATGGCTGTGATGACTGTACCCACCCCTTGAATTGCAGGTCTTTCTCTTTTGCATTGACCTTCCACTTTGTCAAGCACATTTCCAATGGGTGTACCTTATGCATCATTTGATCATTTGTATGTTTTTTATAAAATTCTGGTGAAATTCAGGTCATTACAGGAAAACAGCCAGGGCAGAAAAGTTGAGATAAAAAACCTTACATCATTACCTTCACACCTTAGCTAAGGCCTCTCAGTGTGCCTTACGTCCTGTTCACCTTTACACTTTACTTATTTGTGCTTGTTTTACCGGGGGGGGGGCATTCCTACACTCCTACATTCTGTATTCCTTAAACTCTTCAACTTAGGAGCACCTTCAGTGTCCCGCGCGGTGTTTGCACAGGTGGCAAAAACAAAAAAAGTCTTAAATAATTATTATTGTGACCTTTACTGACCTAGTCTGATTTTCACAAGAGAGCTTTGCTCTTGGCTTCCAAGGTCGTTACTCAAACGGTCAGCTTGTGCTGTCACAGCAGAGCGTGCGCTAAGCCCCCCGTGGGGGCGTGGAGGGAAAATCAAGGCCGATGTTTCGCCCACAAAGAAAACGCTTGAGCAACACAGACTGGGAGACACGTCACATAGCACAGAAGTGGGAACATGGGCACTGGCAAACACAGAGAAGCAATGTATTCCCACTCTTTGTAATCGCCTTTAACGGTGAAGCCATTGCTCCTAACAACAACAAGGCGGCAAGTGCCAGAAAACTAACGGCAAGAGCGTTCAGCTGTTATCGGAAGGACATCAAAGGGAAATCCATATTAGCTGAAGTGCCATATCAATACTGAGAGCAAAAGGAGGACAAGTACAAAATCGCTCGTCATAACAAGTATTTCTCCTAATCCGCTGTGCCTTAGCCTAACAGCCTAAGAGGTGAAGGTCAGCAGATTTAGCACAAAGCTTATTTAGTTAATAAAAAAACCTACAAGGTAGCAAGTTCATTACTACTTCTGCTCAAAGCCAATTAATTAATGCCATGCTTCTCGCTCATTACCAGGGGAAATCAGCACTGCAGAAGCCGTTAGGAACTGTTTAGAAACTGCTCACTTAGAAGAGGGGTGGATTAACACCCTTACTAGGGAACATGGGTACTTCTTTCTTAAATTCTACCATAAAATCCAAAGATCTACATTAGCGTTTCCATCCATGGTCAGGGGCTCTGATTGGTGAGTGGGTGTACGAAAATGTCATCATCACAGAATCACAGATTTCGAGTTCTTGAATGCTCAGAGGACAGGCTGTATCTTTCCTGTGCTCATCCAAGGCAAAATTGTCTTGCCCTTTGATGAAGTGATTTCTATTACAGGTCACATTTCACTCAGAATCCTCAGTATTACATAGATTTTTTTTAAAAACTTTGGTTGGCTGAACAGTTAAGTGGTTGTTCAGATGTCAGGATTACTCAGCCTGTTGAAACAGTAATTTGAGGCACCTATCTGTACAATGACCATGACATCATGAATCAAATTTCCTAACATATCTGCATCACCTGTTGCATAAATTCTTAAGTTGTTAATATTAGGAGTATTAATGATTGCCGGTGTTTCATTGTATGATTTAGTTCTTATAAACCATACATACTATGACCTTTATTCTGTATTATATGAGATATTCTTATATCAGCATAAAAGCCTGTTTAAATTAAGGTTTCAGAATGAAGAGCTCTTGATAGACCTGACCCCTGACCTTACAAGCTTTTGGAAGCAGTTACCACTACTCCCCAGAAACACCTCCCTGTAGCTCAAACTTCACACATGGCTTGTTATGGTATGGATCCAGATAAGCCACAGTAATTCTCTACTCAAACTACATCATTCTTGGCAACCGCTCAGTATCCCAGTATGAGGAATTTCTACAGACGTCACTATTTGAATCCACTTTAAATTAATTTTTATATAGTGCCTTTTCACAACAATATTCCCCCCAAGGTGTTTCACAGGACTGAACACAAAGATAAACTAAAAGCTGAATGATGGTGGATGAGAAGCAAGGAAAATTGCACAACTTATGGAGGTCCAAGGTTGGCTGGCGGCCCAACCCCCGATGGCATGTGAGTACAAAATAAGAGCTAACTGACCCTAAACATAATATAATGTGCCAGGTCTAGCTGTACGTCTGTAAACTGACTTGGCCCCTTGTGTGAAGGCCACGTCTACGACGCTACGCTGGGCTCAGTTGCTCAGCACAGTTTTCCTCTCAGATCATGCCCACTCCCAACAAGAACCAGACATGTGGGGAAAAGAATGGAAGGCTATAAAGATGTACATATGTAAAGACATATGTGTGCAACAATATTAAGAGATTGCAGATGTCCGCAGAAACAGAGCAGAGAGCACAGCCTGTGTAACTCACAGGAGGTGTGCAAGCCCTGAGGAGCCCAGCTGGAAACCACCGACGTAGGTGATCCTAAGCAAAGTGATTTTTATATCAAATCAAAACATACAATTTTCTGCGGGTCAACAGAACGCATGCAGTCTGCCTTACAGACTCCGCATTGGCTGGGTCTTATAACAAAGCTTCAGAGAGCCACTCTAAATAGGTCCCTCGATTTAGCAAGCTCCTCTGTCAACCTTAATTCCTTTCAGTTCTACCTCCATACATTCTTCTGGACCATTGTCACGGGAAAATCGATACAGGTAAACAAAGATGGAGCAGCCTTCAGGATAATTTAATCAATCTGACGATAATCGCATGAACAAACATAGGGACTCCATTTTTTTCCCCCCACTGTTTACACCGGTCATGTTTTTCATCTCGTGTTATGGAAAAACGAAGATACCTGGTCCCGCCCAGTGGTTTTCCTGTTTTGACATGCAAGTTTTCGATTGGCATTGCATACATTTGGCGCTGCTCCATGTGTGTGCGTGTGGCCCTACGTTTTCAGCAAGCACATATTCCATGAGGAAATTAATACACAGCATTCATTGCAGTGCCGCGAACGTGGAAGACCTCCTGTCACACAGCACAACTACAGATGATGGAACCACCTCATTACAAAGATTTACGAGCTTTATTAATGAGACTTTTCCATTTTGATTTATTTTCACAGCAACACATCAAATGTGCACATTAAAAACAGAACAAGAATTCCAAGCCATGAGCTTCAGTCCATGTTGTCTCCATCAGCAAAGTATGGGACTACTATGCTCTACGCAGGACATCAATCTTTTTCCGCAAAGCATTAGAGTCTCGTTCCGTGTCATGACACTAATGCTTTGTGGCATCAGTATTGCCTCCTGACCCAGTCTATGTTAAGTATATGTTTTCCTTCATTATTTAGTGAATATATTACAAATCAGATTTACTTCTTGAGCTCAAGATCTCAGTGTCACAAAGAGCTTCTTCCAGCCCTAAGAAGCTTTGGAGAGACTAACCGAGTCACAAGTTCTCGAGATGATGAGCGCAGTGACCTCCACAGAGTGTGGGGTTTGATGTTCAGTAGGTAGGACAGCATCGTTTCCATGACAGCACTGTAACCCACAAACGTACACATATAAACATACAGTACATGCTGTGTGTACATGTTACAGGAAAGCCTGTGGGAACTGGAGGGATCTATGGGAGGTTTCCACCAAATATTAAGGCTTTCCTATATATTATAGGTTTACATTTTGGCAGACTTTAGAGCTGTGTGTCCCCTGACATCATGCTCTCTGCTACAGTTATGAATTAACTAAGGAAAAATGCACACACTCCACCAGAAGTATATGTATCCAAATGAACAACATCTGGGAGAGCTCCTCACTGCTTATTTATAACTGAACCAGACGTATATGTGGTGCAATCAGAAGGCAGCGATTTGTATGCAGGATACATGAATAAAAATGTTGAATGAACGAGTCGACTGCTAAGCAAACAAATAAGTGGCTGGGACAGTGGCCTGGCTGAGGACGCGTTTGATCAAAGAGCCTTCCCGGCGATCACGGCTCTTGATATGTCAGCCTATTTCCTAACACTTTGATCCTCGTTGCTTTTAAGTGCAGGGAGTTGGTCTACATGCAAATGAGAAGGAAGCTGTGATGGAGTCTCCATGCGGGCACAGCCACTGGCAAGCCACTGAGTAAATAATGGGGCCGCCCTGTGTAAACTTGGCAAAGATCTGAACGTGCAGAGCATCGTTGCCCTGAACATGCTGAGCATCGCTGACCTGAACGCGCACAGCATCACTCCCCTGATAACACATAGCGTCGCTGCCCTGCCCTGAATGTACTGAGCATCACTGACCTGAACGCGCAGAGCATCACTCCCCTGATAACACATAGCGTCGCTGCCCTGCCCTGAATGTACTGAGCATCACTGACCTGAATGCGCAGAGCATCGCTGCTCCAAATGAACCAAGTATCATTGACCTCAACGTGCCGAGCATCGCTGACCTCAATGCGCCGAGCATCATCGCCCTGTCCTGAACGTGCCGAGCATCCCTGCTGTAATCTACACTGACAGTCAGGGTCCATTCATCAAGCTGGTCAAGTACAATCATTTGTTTTAATTTAACTTCTGCTTAGCAAGGCAGAGCCACACTTAAGTGCAGACATTAAAGAAAAAATAGAAAATAATTAGACATCCCCATCTTGAGCCTCACATTACAAGCCTGTGTTTTTTTAAATACAGGCATTACTTTCTATGTCATTAAGTGTTTTCTTGAGTGGTGGATCACAAAATCAAACACACAATGCTCCATTCAGATGTCACTGTAGTGCAAACTCTAATTGGTCTCCAGAAGCAGTGTGGGACTGATGGAATATAATTTTAATGCTCTCTGGGTAAGGACTTACTGCGCTGTGTTGTACTCACCAAAGAAGCACAGGAAATGCTTTTTAGATCATTCTCCTTACAGATTTGTATTACACATACAGTATGCATTCACTTATAATGTCAATTACGACTTTTTGTTATTTTCCTTTGCATAAAATTCAAGACTTCAAGAGCCTTTATTGACATTTGCTTCTGAGAGCATTTTGAAATCCTACAGTTTCACTCTGTCATCTGTGTGTGTGTGTGTGTGTGTGTGTGTGTGTGTGCTATGCACCACATCATATTAATAAGTATTTCACAAAATGAGCAAATTAAACACTGGGAATACCCTTTGTCATGTTATTATAGTCTATTTACATACATGTGGTAGAACTGCATTTTTATCTGTCATTATGAAGTAAAGAGAAGCAGCTAAAATGCAATTTAAAGCTGCTGCAATAAAAAATATAAACTTTCATGTTATGCTTTAGTTTGAAATATTAAGTGTCACCTAAACTGTGCTGTTGTATGCTTCATTATACAACACAGTTTGGGTGTGTATTTATTTGTCATTTTTAAAATTCTCAGTGCTGGACTGGAGTGTTTTTTGTATTTATTTTAGCTGGGGATGGCAGTTAGACGTTTCAGGTTTATACATTAAATAATCCAAAAACAAAAACTAAATTGTCCCTGACCTTGCCCTGTCTAGTCTGATGTACTTCTAGTTTTATCACCCTGTCTAGTACGTGGGATTTCTATGTTAATGTCTCTTCCTGGTTTGTACTTTAAACTATTTACCTGTCTGCACCTGTCTTGGGCTTTCTCTGGGTTCTATTTAAACTCTTTAGTTTCCTTTTGACATTGTGTGTTATTATAGGTATGTGTAACTCTGTTGGCCCGTGTTAGTGTCATGGGTTGCTTTCTTGGGCTTATGTTTTCAGTTTGTGTAGTTAGTGCTCCTGTTGGTTCTAGTTTGCCTGTCTTTTGTGCAACCTTGTTATTAGTTTCTGTATCTCCCTGTTTTCATAATAAAAAACCCTCTTGCATTTTGGACTCACTCTGCTCCTGATTTCACTCTCACGAAATTGTTACAAAATCTCATTAGGTCTGCATTTACATTTTCTTTGCCTACATCAAGATTTGTAGTCTTGCGGTCAAATCACCTGTTATTGCACATGTATTATGGTGCCTTGTTATGCAAAATCTTTATGAAGTATTACTGCCCTCATTAGTTAGAAGCCCCACAACCCCTCACCAAGCGCAGGCCTCAGTGTCGGCGTTCATCTGCCGTCCCAGCATCCTCGGGGTCTCAAGGCCTCCCCACTTCTCAAACATACTGCCATTGAAAGCCAGGCTGAAGTTGCAGTGCTGAACTATAATTAAAATTGCTGCAGGAAAACCCCCCATTTTCCCTGATTTCTCCTACCCTTCTTACGCACGGTGTGACGTGGTGACCCACCCCCAGTCCCGCCGAATGCAAAAGCTCACTGGGGGCGCTGAGCCCTGTGAAGAGTTATGCCAGAACAACATCCTGATAATTAGTCACCGCAGGGCATGCCAACTTAGGGAAAGCAGATTAGACAGTCTATATATTCTAATCAGCACATTTGCCGGCAGCAATCCACTCTCTGTCAAGAGGATGGTCATAAGGGCTGCATTAGCCATCTGCATTGCCAACCCAACTGTGGTTCAAATGTTTATTTTAACACAGCCACGGACTCCACATATAAACTGATTCTTTCAAGGAAAATAAGTTTTTAAGAAGCTGACCGCTCCTGCTGAACACGTGGAAGATGCAAAAGGATCTTCAGCAGATTTTACTTGGCCAGTTGAGGGGTGGATGGGCATGCCTTCCTCAGTGTTGGTCAAAGTGCTGAAACTGGAGAGAAGTTCTACATTGTCAAAGTCCCCAAAAATACGTAATGTGGAGTTAACAGCATATAGATGTAAGACGGATGTAATGAAACACATTATACTCTAAACTGCTGTGATGTTTTCTCAATTGGTAGATGAATGAATAGAAAAACAAAGTAAATGTGGAGAAAATGTCTGCGTGGATGTGTACATTTGTATTGAAAACAGTAGTTTTCACAGTATGGTGGGGATAATGTACAACTTGGCAACAAAAAAAAAAATGAGGATGCGGTATTTTTAAGAATGCATGGAATATTTTCCGTGCTGCAAATGGCTGATTATATCACGAAGTGTTCTGGGTCTGTCTGAATCAACTTCCATCTTACACTTTACCAAATTTCCAGAGGGATATTTTGAAGGTGTTGCCATTGCTGGGCATTGAGTGCATTGGGATTAAACAGTAATGAGGGTAACAGCTTGACTGTAATAAGCATAAACACGTATGAACACCTGCCTACAAACTCATTGGCTGGTCCGTTCAGGCTGTGTGAAAACACTAACTTTGGCAGACTTGTCCCAGCTGTGAAGAATAAGGAAAATTTAAACTTTTCTCACCTTTGTCCAATTTGCCAGTACCTTCATTAAGAGTTAACTTTACTTAATTTAAAGCAGTATTATAATTTATTGTCATCTGAAATAAGGATGCAATGCCTTTTAATTGTCTTTTAGCCTCATTTTGCACAACAGCTAAGAAACTACTGTAGCAAGACCTAGCTACCTGACTGCCTGCAATATGGCTATCCAGCTGCCAAATTAAAGACTATGACTTCACGCTTTATTAATTTCACTGTTGTTCAACAATGCATTATGTGGGAGAAGTGGGATGCAAGGCTTTTACCGCCTCAGTTCTCTGTTTTAGACCCCATGCTGTGCTGCTCACCTCCTATATGTGTGTATCTGAGCACACAATTAAACACAAGGCTAGCCCACTGAGCCAATCACAGATTTCACACATTAACTCAGCGAGTCAGATGGTCGGTCTTACTGAAGTTGGAGGACCCCAACAATCCTCCAGCACATATGGGCCCTGTGAGAATTTCTTTGTTAATGGAAGAGCCTGTTTGTGTCCTCCTTGTATTTTCACATCTGTTCCCATCTCTGAAAGCTATTCCTCCAGGAAGTCACAAAAAAAACAATTGTCTTCTTTTTGTTCATACTATAGATCCTGCTGCATTCTGTATTAATGCCCATATTTGTGCCATCTAAGCTTAGAAATAACTAAAACAAACGGGCACTCTTGTAATTCAGGCTAAACACCAGCAGGGGGTTAGAAGTGTAGCTCCCATTTAAACTTGAAACTTTTCTGGTCACAAATAAGAGTTCCTGAGCTACTATGTCACACGCTGCCCTAATTTATGCCACTGAAAACCCGTAGGTGAAAGTTTTCCTACAGACTCTTTTCTCGCTGCCATAAAAGCGTGAAATAGTCTTTCAACGGTATTTTAAAAATATAATGAATCATTTACTGCCGCAGAGTTGGATCGTTGATAAAATGCGCAGAGCTGAAGCGATTGCGCAGCATCGAGTCGGGTGGGGCGGAGGCGAAAGCGGAAGCGCTGTCTAAACACCGTGTCCTCGCAGTGCTCCAAAGCGCCACGCTGACAGGTGATGCTGTTTCGCTCAGCAGAGAAGGGGGATTCGTCGTCTCCTGAGAGCTCAGTCTCCTGTCTGTTCTTTCGGCAAACTGCATCACACGCTCTCTCCCCCCGGACGCAGCCATGTCACTTTCCACACTTGATATCCACCCTGCGCGCAGGCTTTTGATTTGTACACACGCCTCCAGCAGCCGCCGCCATCGCTGTAGTGGAGGCGGCCGGGTGAGCCTCTCTGACTCTTGGGAAAAAAAAAAAAGTTCGTAAACTGAATTCAGGAACAACTCATTAGCAGACATGGTTGCGGCAGATTCGCCGTTTTACCCACAATCGCAGGCACGGAACCCAAAGGGGCACGCGGGCAGGGGCGCGCTCAGTGCCATCATAATGTTTTTAATTTCTACGTTTTTCGCAACTTGACCCTAATAAGCTATGACAAGCTGTCTCCCTTCTGTGCTCCTTGTCACTTTCGTCAAGCAATTGCCCCTGAGATTTTAGCACATGGCATCTAAATGTAGAGCTAAAATGCATCTCCATTCATGTTTAAATATTAGGGCATGAGAGCTGGTTTCTCTCCCAATCATGACACTGTGCAGCCTGCATGGTCTTTGAAGAAGTTTCCATTTCGATTGTGCCTTTCTCTCTGTCTTAAGGAAGGGATGAAAGACGTGTCGAGCTGGTGGCTGCTTCGCTCGACATGCGCTTTTTCAAAAGCCTGTCTCTGATGAAGCGGACATGCGACTTCACCGGCCCCATGCTGTGAGGTCGGAGGCTCTGTCGGAACGCTGAAGGACACTTGGCATTCATTTTCAAAAATAGAAACGCTCCACCAGCAAAACATGACCTGACACTGCTTCATCTTTCAGTCAAGTCCCCCGAAAACAAATATAATAATGTGGCCCCCACAAACTCCATTTCCTGAGCCTCTCGAAAACCCACTCCTGTGCCATAGATTATTTCAGAAAAATGGAAAAAAAATCTTTACCAAATTCCATGCAAACATGATTAGATGAATTTAAACTGGTTGTGACGTCTGATTTTAATTACAGTGAACATTTCTAAAACAAAATTTATGGTCAATTTAAAAGTTCTGTAATATGTAGGTGCAGGCTTCAGACTTGTCTTAAAAAAAAATAAAAAAATTAAAGGATCTCATTTGCTTTAAGATACTGAAAAAGATTTAATCAGAAAATGGGGTCCAAATTAATATCTCAGTCATATTTGTAATACTGTCTATGTAATTAAAAAGATGTGAAAAAATGAAAACTCCTTTATTACTTCCAGTAATCTTCAGTGCATGGTTGCCACCTTCACATTAGCTTCCCTGACCACTACATGATATGTTTGACCGTGGCAGCCTGATGTAGGTAATGACACAGGAAAACATTTCCCATATTTTCTGTAATATTTAACATCTCTGCCTATCTCTTTCGGTTCTCACCGGGCTCTCACATGGTCTTGTAAATCCACCAGCTAGCTTCTTCCCAACCAGCTCATTTTCAGGGCCAGGGAGGGATTCTTCACCTTTCCATCACTCACCCTGCTCTATCCAACACTGGAGTTATTCATCATCTCCAATTACCATGGTCCATATCTTTCCAAGAACTGCTGCCGTTTGCTTCTCCAACCCTGAGAGTGAAGGCGCCACAGGCGTTTCATCTCTGTCATCACACTTGCATTACCCCCTGCTGGAGCCGTCTCTGGCTCTTCCCAGACATCCCTCTCTTTAACAACATTCAGGTGCGAGATGCACTCAGATGGTTAGTTACGTGCCAGGAAGCAGCGGGTTTCACTGTTGACAAAATCTGACCTCGTCTGTTTGTCGTTTGGAGGAGTGCGTATTGATGCCGCTACGGCAGAGCACGGAAGAGCTAACCCAGACCAGAGCCTTCGCTTGCTGTGACCCCCCCACACTTCATATATGACTAATTCCCCTATTTCCTGTTTTTGCTGACTCTTAGCTGCTGTACAGGCTGTAGCTTTGCCCAGTTCTTAAACTAACTAGTCCTCAAAAGCAGTCAGTGCCACTCTTGATGAGGACGCGCACTGACCTGAGATCTCCAACGGCCTCCTGGACTGGCTCATCCCCAACGTGAAGCTGTGCAGCCTTGGATCTTCAGGTCAAACATGCCATGTCTGAACCCTACTATCCCCATAGTCGTGCAGTGTGACCTTCAAATCATATCAGTGAAACCCATGTCAGCTTATCTCCAGAATGGAGATGAAGGGCCTTTTTTACAGGGAGCAGAGCACATTAACATCTAAGCAAGCAGTGTCCAACGGTGAGCTAAGACCTGCCGCCATACATGCAGTAATCTCTTAATCCCACACCAAGATGACCGATTCAACCTTTACTGTCCACATGCTTCGTTACTTCACAAGGATATGTCCCTAAATAAAAAACAGCGCTGTCACAACTGTAAGCTTGTTTTCATGTCCATTAAAAATCAGTTCTCCTTCAACATGCCTTTTCCTACTGAAGAATATGAGTCGCTGGAAATAAAATGCATCACTTTCATAAAGACTAAATACTCGAATTATGTGCTTTTTGTTTATTGAAAATAAAGCACTTTAATTGGGGAAGGCTTATGGTGAGGAAAAAATATACCTCCATATTCTGTCATATTTCTGTGTATCCCAAATGGCCTAACATGCTAATATTGGACGTAAAAATTAGTACAAATGGAAAAGTGTCTTCAAAACAGTCCTTAAAACCGTCAACTCTTAACATGAGATTAAACAAAACTACGGAGCAACCATTCCATCACAATTTCAAACATAATTCTGAAAATAGATCTGTTTGTCCTCAATTTCCAAAACTGACTTAATTGGGAGGGAACGTTTTTAAAAACTTGGTTCATCCATTATGAAGGCAAACTACAAATTACCGCATGTTTCTGCTTAATGGTACAAATTATGGGTATTTACCACATCTCATAAGCAAGGTGCAAGTGCGGCAGTGCTGCAGAGTTAACAGTTCTTATTAATAATGAAATCAAAATATCTTCACTTGTCCCATGGGCCTTAATTATAGGCAGAAACAGGAATAATTCTGCCAAATAATTAATTATCAGATACATATAGTACATATTTATCTTAGAATGTCCTTTGTACTGTGCAAGCAAAATGTTTGAATAGCTTTTCAGGGGCATTAATGTTAACGTGTAGGGCAATAATATTGTGTAGCTAAATTACATTCTCTCTTAGTATTTGCACTGAAGCCCACTAGATTAAAAGTTAACAGATTTATTTCCATACTACAGCATAAGAACATGGGTGTGCGGCTAAATTAGGGTAATGATATGGCAATTAATGAAAGGCCTCAGCATGCACTGTAACTTATCAATACTGCATTAAAAACGGTGGAATTTACCAATACTGCACTAAAAACGGTGGAATTTACCAATACTGTACTAAAGACAGTGGAACGTACCTATACTGCATGAAAAAATTGAAACTAATCTATACTGCACTTAAAACAGTGGAAATTAATTCACAACAGTGGGTTCACGATTCCATTTTCTCATGATATTCAGAACAGAATTCGAATGAGAAATGTTTATTTTTTTATTTCTGAGGCAAAAAGAAGCAAAAGCAAAGTAAGTTTAATATGTTTCACAACAGAGCAGTTCTGCTACACCGATTGCCACAATGTTGTGCCATTTGGAAAAATGTTCCTGACCCAGAAGTCTTTACACACTCAATGATAATATAAATAATAAAACTAAATTTATAAATACAGTAAACATATTTATTTCCTACCCAATCAACTAAATAAATTTACAGCACATATATACAAATGTAAATGTACAAATGAAAGTGTATGCACTTTAAAGGTCTATATAAGCAGCATAAACACTGCAATGAACGAAGATAACAAGTGATTTGCTGAACTTGTGATCCCAACTCTGCCATCCAGTCTTCCCATGAGGCCTCAGGGTGTGAATATAAACTTTTATTAGAGTCAGTTTAAACAAAACATAATGCATTTCCACCCTTGCCACCCCACAGCCACATTTAATGCTGTAGTTAATAACCAAGGGTAAGCTGTTTATGGACCGTTGCTTCCCTATCCTCTCGTTTTGGAACATCTGCGGAGGAAAATGTTCTTCTTTTCTTTGTTCTCCAACTTTCCAAGTCCCCCTCCCCCAGAGAAAACTAATCTCTAATTGACAATTGTCAGAAGTTCATTAAGAGGATTTCGACGTCTGTAAAATAGGAAAGACAGCTGTGTCTCAGCCCCGTGAACCTCAACATGCAGTCTGCGTTTGCAATCATTCAGTTTGTTTTGCAATGCTAATTATGCAACTAAATAAATATTGATGACACCGCATTTCCCAAAAGTTAATTTTTAACAACTGTCTTACACAACAAGTCCAATTAATTTAGTTTAGATTTTCAACCAATTTGTCGATAAAATTCCCAGGATGACAAATATGGGAGTATGATTATTATGCACCCTGTGTTAATAACTGCTATTAACAGTGAAGGCAATGGAGCTGTTAGACAGAGAATAATCATCAGGACTTCAACAAGAAAAAGTTCTAATACCAAGATCAGCAAGATGCATCTCCAGCTAAATATTCCATTTTATGGGGGATGGCGTCTGCTTAGCGTTTTTAAAAAGTCCGATCATAACTCTGCGTTTGCCTTTTCATTTCAGTTTGTATATTAATTTCCTTCAGCGAGAAAATGTAATAGTCTGAAAGCAGAAAAGGAAGTCATTTTCCCTCTTTTTCTGCTAGTCAATCAATGAAATCGTAAGTGAGATTAATCAAGAAAGTCTCTGTTAAATTCTCCTGATTAATTAGTCATTCGATTCCTTCAGCAGACGCTTAATAAACACCTCTGAGGTTTATCTACTGTCCTTCTTTAATGTGCTGCACTGACATGAAAATGTCCCCTGAGAGGTAGGTGATTGGGCCCAGGTGAATCTCTCAAGGTAAAATGAGATCCATTCCGTCATCCATCATTTAATGAATAATACGTTTATCAGCCTTCCCCATTCATTAATGGTAAATGATATGACTCGAATGATATGCTAATTTCTTGCCAAACGTTTTGTCACCACAATAAGATCACTTGGTTTTCATTTATAACTATTTAACTGTTAGGAATGTGTGGGAGATTGGTGTGTTATGTGCATACACACAGTCTCAAAGTACAACAAAAAATGTTGAGACAGGCTATGGTTATGTTCAGGACCTGGAGCATCTACACACACATTACACAGCAAAGCTGGCAGTGTTCATTTAACTCTGGGGCTGTTTGTTTGGGTCCACACTGACTGACATATTAATGAGTACAGGACAACAACAACATCAAAAGTTTTAAAATGCAGCTAGTGTATAATCATGTCTCATGTCATGCCATGTTAAATGTTGTATTGTTCATTCGTGTACGGCACTGGTTTCACAAGAATGCAGACATTGCACAGTCTGATCCAAGACCTTTTATCTATACATCAAAAGGGAAGCAAAACCGACTTCAGACTGAAACATGGCACTAAGGTCAACATGATTTGTACTACGCAAATGAAAATTTGTTATGTGCCCATTACTTGTACATTTTTGCCACTGGTTGAAACTGGTACATAAAACGAGCTATCGATTTAAACCAAGTCTTCAATAATTTGACTAGAAAATTCATTGGAACGTGTTAATTCAAGACAGGTGTATGTTAACTTCACTATGCAGAAATCTTCAGTTGTGTGTCCTCATCTTAAAAAAGTATGCATGATTTAGCAGTTGAAAAGAGGGTATACTCTAACATATAGATTCATTATAGTTTAGGGACATGTAATGTATAAATGTGAGTAACCTGCGTGAAGTTTATCTTTTATTTGGTTTTGCAGAAACCATCAAGCGTAACCATCCCAGCAGTGGGTGGGCACGTGTGTGCCCACATATGGCAGCAGGAGTGGGCCAAGATGAACATGTCAGAGCCAAGATTAAAAAGGAAGACACAGAAAACAAAAAGCACGTTCTGAAGAAGAGCTTTGACTTTCAGAATTGCTAAACTTCACTCTAAATTCTGAAGGCAAAGGGGTAAGAAGTGTGGTATGTGTGTAGCGCTCTGTGACAGAGCGAGGCCTGGGCATGTGCTACCTACCCCGCGACACTGGTGCCCCGCTCTCAGAGGCCAGAAAAGAAGGAACAGATGGCAAAGAGCTGACAGGGCTGTCCTTTGTCTGTGAGTGACTGGAGCAGGGAGGCGACCTGGATTACCTGCATGGTGAGCTGGAGGGGTACATCAAAGGGCACCCCCACTGTGCACAAGTTACCAAAATTAATGCCTTATCTCCTCTTATACGCTAACAGAAAAGAAGTTAATATTTGTCAGCATAGTCCTTCACTTGTGAATGTTACAGAGAGAGGATTCAAACAAACGTCATTTGCGTTTGTTTCATTCTACATCTCCATGGTGCTGAGCAGGGAGCACAGTAGACAAAACAGTGGAGTGGGGGAGTAACGTTATATGTACGTTGTTCACGACTAGAGTGAAGTGCTTCTCTAATCTCTGACAGGCAGCTTCCTCCCACAGCACAGCATACAGTATGGCTAATTTAGCTAAACTTACAAAAATGTCCTCCACCCAATCAGAATTCTTCAAGCAAAAAGTTTTGTAACCAACGTGAAAATGTCGAACAGTATTCAGAGAAAGTCACGTGCACTGGTGAAGATGACTGACAAAACCAGGATGCCCTGCCAAGCCAATGATTATTTAAAGTGCTTTGTTTGTGTTTGTTCTGTAAATATAGTTTATTATCTTCCTGGTATTCAATGTTATTCACCTTGCTCAACAGCACAAAGTGGTATATTGATTAGAACAAAAAACTTATAAAAGATGTTGTTACTCTTAGAAAGGAGAACAAAAATGTATGCTTTATTAAAATGTTATACAAGACACTTTTATTTCAAATTCCTTTTCACTTTTTGTAGCTTAGATTGAATTGAGCATTAATTCTTTATTGCAAAATGTACCAGTTTAGTGACGCCAAGAGTTTTATTCTGAGCATGCTTTCACGCCCAAGATAGATGGACATGATCACATTGTAAATGAAAGCAAATCACTGAGGATGAAATGTTATTTTCAATTTCACCATTTTCTTCCTCTAGCTTAGCAGGAAACATCCATTGCTGTATTATGCTGGAAAGCAAGCTATAAATGGTGAGCTTTTAAACCACCTTAAAGTTCTTTATCTTCCTGAGTTCATGTAATTTTCTCCTGCTGTGGAGATGTAAACCTAGTAAACAGTTACTAAGAAAACTCAAGTTTTCTGTGTCTCGATTTGACTGCTTAAAATTTGCGTTTGCTAGAAAACTTGTCACTCTGTAACTTGGCACTTGACTTTCAACCCATTACGTCTACAGTGCCATGCTGGGTCATCCTTGCAAAACACAGCCTATTTAAATAAAGTTCAGCAAAAGTAGGCCAGGAAGCTGTACCTTGAGGCGTTTAAGCAAGTTTAGCTTTAAATATCACTTTAACGACATGAGGTTTTGCTTTTAAAAGAAGGAAGATGATAAAAACAGTCCACAGGTAAGACCTGGTGAAGCGACCTCGTCCTCCGTGCCTGTTAAACTTATTTATCAAAGTCAAATGCTGCAGTGTCTGATCAATAAAGACACAACAAGGACAAATGGCTCTCGTGTCTCACCAGGAAAGCTACCTGCGGAAGAAGAGCACAACATGGTCGCTATAACCCAGGGCTCCCAGCATGCACCAGCCTGCCCTGGCAGGGTCACTGTCCTTCCACTTTTTTCCGTGGGCAGCAGGTTGCCCCAGTGCCAGCTCACACATGCCCATAAAGGAAGACGCTGCAATGTCAGAGGACACGACATACCTGGCCCTGCCCAGCGGCTGGAGGCACCGCTGCCCACCCACTGTACTGTAGCAGCAGCACAACTGTCCGTGCTGCAGCGTCCGCCATATAAGGTGCTTATTCAACCTGCAAGTGTCGGCACCTCATCGGTTTGGTGCACAGATCTACACTGTCACATAACACAAGTGATGGGATGGTGCGTATGGAATTTGCTGTGAGAAGGAACGGGCACACCTCTGTTCTTCTACACTGTGTCAATCTGAGAGTCCCAGTCAATTGCTGCAAAACTACACCTTCTGCACATGCAACAGTAAGAACTTGTCGAGCAGTCTGTATTACTCATACCTAGGCGTCCTGCTACACTGCATATATTTCTTAACTGGATCTCCAACTTAAATCATTGCCATATAGGTACATGTAATGAAGGGCTTTGCAGTTAACTGCTCAACAACATGGCACATTATTTAGCAATATAGGAAGGCACATTAACACACTTTTTCTGAGCTATTTATAAACTCTAGAGACCCTTTAATTATCTTCCTTTTAAAGGTGCCAAAAATTATACATCAAAACCAAGCCATTTTACGATGGGAAATACTGGTGACATACTCAGGATGAATTTACATGGCCCATAACTGGAAAATCTGACAGTAAAAACGATAACAATAAGGTCTGTGTATGCATTCAAAAGCCTAGATATTCAAAAAAATATGATGGGCCATTAATCCAACGTTAGTAAATACAGGGACTTGTCAAATGTGAAATGATTCCCTAAAATGATTGTGTTTCGTTAAATACTGTAATTCAGTTTTATGCTCTCTCTGTAACTCCTGAAACAAAGTAAAGTGTTGAGACACTCAGAGGGGTGATTACAACGAGCACAGAAAGCCTGATGAGGCTTTGCCCCTGGCTTTCAATGAGCTGCACGTATCATCAAAGAAGCTCACGCATCATAACGGCTTAATTGAACTCTTATTTTAAAAATGCTGAAACTGCATTACATCCCTCATCTGCTTAGAGCATTCTTAAACCCAAAGCACCCACCACTTTTACGCAAGGTTTGTTTGAGCAGCTTGATGTCTTTTGAGAAAGCACAGAAGGTTAAAGTGCTCTTTACTCCCAGGCATGACACAGACAGACGGGTATCTTCCAGAACATGGCCGCATTCTTCGCCGATCTTAAATCAGTCGACCAATCAGAAATTAGATAATATAAATAATAATAAAAATCTTCACTGTAATGTGATACTCACTGTTTTGAAATATTAGTTCACTAACTGTTCTGTAAGTACAGCTTTAACATTTAGCTAAACAGCAGGGTTAAACGTGTTACTGTTACACAAAATATGATCCCTGCACAAAACCATGTTTCTATAACACCGTTCTGTGGTCTACTTATTTAGATCGTCGGTCCAGTAGCCCGGACACATTCCCCTTCACATTGGAATTCAAAGCCAATTTTAGAAGCAAGTGTAAAATGACTGTGTTAATCACCATTTACCTTATTCCTCCTTTATTCAATCACAAACACCAAGCAGAAGGCAAAAAGAATGAAATGAAAGCATTAATCTTCCTGCAGATATTTTCTTTTTAATTTTGTGTTATTGAAGGAAAATGGCAGATTGGATTAAAAGTGGTAAGCGCGGTCTGCTTGCTTTAACTTCAGTTATTACAGGTGAGAGGCCAACTTCTCCAAAGAGTGGTAGATGGAGCAAAGTGCTCATTTGAGATGAATTTAAAGCAGAGGCCTGGGTAATATTTCCTGTCACAAAAAAATGATGACCCAGCATTCAGATGTATTTACCTTTGGGAACACTTGTCCTCCCCATGGTTTAATCATTCTGAGTCACACTGTTAACCCTAACAGCATGACAAATGACCCCCCAAGGCCTGTTCTGTCGCAGGATGATGCACTTAATCCCATTCCAACAGTCAGTGCAAAAAGTCAAAGCGCCACAGCCTATCCCACCACACAGGAGCACGTGTTACAACAGGACTCCAGCCATTTCTCAACACGTCCAAAACCCAACAACTGGAAAAGGTAACAGCACCTGAAATACTTTCTTTTTTCTCCTAACATCAAGGCTGAAAATAACAAGATATACCTTATTCATTATAAAACAGGCACTTCAAAAAAAAAAAAAATCCAGGAGACGAGTGCTGAGTGTTGGGTTTGGATTTGATTAATAACGGCGCTGACTGCACAAAGGCCTGATTCAGTGCTGGCTCAGGGATGACATTCCTCCCACGCATGGTGATCCAGAACCCACTCTCCGCATCTCAGGTGATAAGAAGGAAACGAACACAAGAGCAGCTATTCTGTAAGAGAAGTGCTGTACTTGTCCAGCACAGCAAAATAAGCTTTTTAATGTACCTCCTTTCTAAACCGGGCAGATACATTTGGTCCTGCTGCCACATTACTGGAATACACAGTGTAATCAGACTTGGCTGCTGCTTCAATAAATACTAGCTAGATAGGTTTTTATTTCTGTTATCAATGCACGATTTGAGGGTTCTCTACATAAAAAATGCACTGAATATGCTGAGGCTCTCTTTTTTCCTATCTGCCCTCTCAGATAAATTACTTGTATGACACATTGAGAATTACTGCAAACGTCATGACATGAATCCACATCATTCATTCACAGCGATACAAACTCTTCATGCGAATGCACTTGATCTAATGTTGCTCCTCTGTGTCTCGCGGTGCAGGAATGGGTTCGTTGGAATTCATTGATGCAGCAGCAAAAGCACCATCAGACTGCAATGTTTTTCATTCACTAGTGTTTTCAGAGTGTTAAGTGAGCTTTATGATTTTTTTAATGCGGCATCAAGTTACATAAATCTTTTGTCATACTGCCATAAAACAAACTAACATGATGATTACTGAGACGAACACAGCTTGATCACGTAGCTTTTATAGCCACAAACACAAGAAAAAAGTATTGCGAGGCTTTTATGTTCTCTGACAAATTTGACGAGACTTTCCTAATGGTAGCGTCCTCCATGACAATCACAGTATGTCTGGCACTGTATGGCTTGGTCGTTTGGTCACAATTTGACAAATATAACAGGGTGTATCGCTTAAACCTATCAGAAGTCTTCCTTCTCCTGCCTGGCAGTAAGTTATACAGGCATTCTTCATTGGCTTAAGTCCTCTCACACGTTAACCAATCACCTCTCAGCACCAGTCATTCATTTCCATATCCGCTCACCATGGCGATGAGACAAGCAGTGCCAGCAGGGGCTTTCCTTCTGCATGAACCCCAGATAATGACCGAGCGGTACCAGGTCGCCGTTGTGCCGTAATAGTGTAAAAGGGGAGTGTTAACACTTCTTCAGGACAAAAAGGCTTCCTCTGGCCTGTAAGTGAGTTTAAGTGGACATGAAGACTGTTTTTCTTTTTTTGTCTATTCAAATATTCCAGTTAAGTGTCTCACCTGCTATGTTGACATTTTAAATAAATTCTGGAAAAAAATTTTAAATCTTCAATGCAATAAACCCATTTGGTATGAGAAGAGGCTATTCCCACAGTTGTACACATAAATGTCACACACACACACAACCACACACGTGCCACACACACAAACACACATGCACATATACACACACAAGCGCACAAGCACACACACACATGCGCGCACACACAAGCGCACACATGCATCAAGTTCCACCAGATTATTAAAATCCTCCTTGAGTAAAAATCAATAGAAGGAGGTAGAACTCGTAAAGATGAGAAGTACTGTGAAGTTCATTTGCTAGTCCTCTTTCCCATGATGGCTTTGATCTGCTCTTACCGTGGCTAATCCCTCAAACGCACCATGGCTGTGCATGTTTACCCATCGATAAAAAAAAAAAAACATTTTGATGAAACAGCAGGCGCTGAGAAACCGCGGCTGTGCGACCTTCTCTGAATTCTCATCATGTTGACCATTTCAAGGACAACAAGTTAACTTCCCATAGCTGTTTTAATTGTGCATCCTCCCTCAAGTCCACTCTGCAGGACTCTAGTGCTGTCTGTTAATTAGCCATTTATATGGAACCAGGGAATTGCTATGCCTAATGTGTACATTTGAACAGGAGGATGACATGAGAGGCTTTTTTTCCAGCAGAAACAATAAATCAACTCAGGAAATGAAATACTTTTCTGCATAAAAAGTATCAGTTTGGACAGCAAGGCAAACCCTTAGAGGATTCCCCCAGTCTGTTCAGTACCTTGTACTGTAGGTTTCTCAGAATTCCTGACAAAATACACAGTTGGGGGATTGCATTTTCCCATGTGTTTACCTCTAAATGTAATACCTCTAAATGAAGTCTACATGCCCCTTTGTGTTATAACAGGGGAAATGTCACTGACCTTCCAGCTATACTTAGTTGACGTTAATTTCAAATAGATTTGTATGTCCTAATTCAGCATAATGTTATATGACTTAACTGTGAATATAAATTCACAATTAGAATTTAAATTGTATTTACTTAGTTAAAAAAAATATTTTGCCATTTCCAATGTATTTTATGAAGCAAGCTAAGAAATCAAGAACACAAATTGGCAATTAAGATCCAGGAGGATTTTGCTAATGAAAAGAAAAAAATGGCTTTTTAAATGAAATCACTCTGCCTAATCATAAAACAGCATATGCAACAATCCACAGAGCAAACGAACAAATCAAAAAAGCATTACACTCATTTCAAACAAACAAAAAGCTGCTTCAACACAATGTGCCTGAAAAATCCCAAAGGTGCTACAGTTTCATTCAAGGCTTTCAGACTTACACACAGAAAATTATGGCAGGCATTTACAACAAAGGACATCAGACCACAACATTAGACTGCATAAGGCACATTCACTGAAATACTTGCAAACATGATAACAGCTTACATAGTGAGAACACAGCAACACTTTTCATGCTGTGATTGTACAGCTGCAGAAGACAAACCCAGATGCAGTTCACAGTGCTTTGCCACTTTCTGTTTTCACCCAGTCGACCGGAGCATTTCGCTGGTTACACAGGTTACAGCTGAGTGAAAGGGAAGATTTACAAGACAGTAGTGAGACCAGCTATGCTGTATAGGCTGGAGACAGTAGAACTGACAAAAAGACAGGAGGCAGAGTTGGAGGTAGCAGAGTTAAAGATGCTGAGGTTTATTTGGGAGTGACGACATTGGACAGGATTGTCTTATTAGGGGGACAGCACAGGTAGGACAGTTTGGACACAAAGTGAGAGAAGTGAGACTTGGATGGTTTGGACACATGTAGGGGAGGGATACAGAGTATATAGGGAAAAGAATGCTGAGGATGGAGCTGCCAGATAGGAGGAGAAGAGGAAGGCCAAAGAGGAGGTTTATGGACATAGTGAGGGAGGACATGAGAGAGGTTGGGGTGACAGAGGAAGCTGCAGAGAACAGGTTGGCATGGAGAAGGATGATCCACTGTGGCGACCCCTAGAGGGAGCAGCCGAAAGAGGAAGAAGAAGACAGGTTACAGCTGAGGTACTCCTCTTGTAAATATTTTAGGAGGAAACACTTTTCTGTTTCATACTGTTCAACTGAATTAATAATATTACTGTGCTTTTCAGCCCTCGTATGCCAACATATATTTAAAGCGTGTGCTGTACAGCTCTGTGGAGAGGAAAACCCCCAGATGTCCACTGGGGGAGACTGAGCAGAGGAATAAATAATTCTCCTAGAGTGAAACGATGAGAAATTCCATTACACTCACTGCAATGCCAAGGACAACCTGTGTTCAGCCATTTCATCATAGAACTTTTCTCCGGAGCTCCTGCCATTCCGCATGCCCCCGGGCTCTCACTGTTACAACTCATGAAAGTATGGATAGGCGGAGCGTGCCGATGTTGTACCGTTTCACAACCACACGCAGCTTAAAGCTCAACCTCACATCCCAAATAAAGACTCAGTTCACAGCAACATCGGCACATCTGTACAAAGGCTTTGATCGGAGGTTTAAGCACTTCACACAGGCAGGACTCATTTGTGCATTTTCAGGAAATGCTGGTTTATAACATTCACAGCTCTTGAAATGGATGCACAAATGGTACATGTTGTCACACAAATCCCCTCTTGTTCCAGATATAATCTCGCAAACATTGAGCATTTACTAATATCAGAGAACCTTGAAACTGTTCTTATCACTTATTTACCCTGTTGATATTACACATGAAGAAATATTACCCAAATAACTAATTATGCATCATCTTTGAACAGTAGAAAACACAATACTACTAAATCTTGAGACATATAACGTTCTGCAATTCACCTGCAATTATAAAATAGAAGTACGTATAAATATATAAAATTCAAAGTCAGAGAATCATATTAGCTAAATTTTGAATTAACATAATTTCAGCTGGGTGTTGGTTTTTTGAACATTTAGTGCACTTAATATAATTTAGTGTTTCATATGTGCCGACAGTGTAATTAATTTTCTCTGTTCTGCTTTCAGCTTTAACCAGACTATTAGCTATGAAACAGTGCTCACTATAAAATGCCTCATTCATTTTATAAAATTATCAGCACTAACTTTCCTTTCAAGCAGCTTTTGTTTAGCACACTCCTGGTCGCTTTATCTACACGTGCTTTCCGTGGCCTGCAGTCAATGTAATTTTTTCAGATTTCGAGTGCAATGGATCTGCCATATTTAATTAAACGGATTGGCTCAAATTAGTAAATATTAAATTCTGAGCTATTTTTAAGCTTTTACATTGTACATTTTTTTAATTTAAAGTCCCAGGCTTTCGTTGTCACCCCCCCCCCCCAACCACCCAGTTGATATATTAACATTTTATGCAAGCCAGGGGACATAGGGAAACATAATATTAAATTAATAATTTTCCATGTGTTGATTATTCACAGTCGGTTTAGATTAGTTATGATGAGGCCCAAGACAAACTTTTTAGATAGCTGGTGAAAGAACACAAATGGAAAAGTCCAGGGATAGGGATGGGGGGGGGGGGTCTGGGTGTGCTTTCTGACCCAGTAACGGTGAGGTACCATTCGTCATAAAGTGTGGTACATGCCACCAAACTATTGCCAAATACCTCCAAAAGAGCAGGTTCAACAGACAAATGAATAAAAACAGGATTCACATTTCCTGCGGAGATTAGGCGCGGAGCTGCCGAGAGTAAACAGGTGTGTGTACACGTGTTCACAATCTGGCACTCTCGTGCTTTTAGAGGCGCGAGTCTCTGAAAAACTAACTTTCCAAACAAACAGGAGCACAACTGGAGTTGTGGCAGGAGTGGAATAAGGTCACCCGGCATGTCCAGTGATAAGACTCAGTGTGTGCCCACAGAGCTCTGTGAACCTTCATAAACTTTCTCTTTTACTTGTTTGTATACTGCTGAAGCAATCCACAGATTAATTTATCTCAGTCTGTCAAAGCAGCACACTGTACACAGCCCAGACATAAGTTAACACTGTGAAGGTCAAAGAGCTGCAGTCCTATTTATGTCTAGGCTACAAAAAGTCTTTTCTGTTTAGTAATATCAGCACATGCAGAGCTTTCTAACTTTTCCATCCCAGACCGATAAACATTCATACCAAAACCATAAAGCCACAATGTTTTTCTTTTTAAAAAGGTATCTACTTTAATGATGTATTGTCATGAATAAATGTGTAATGACAATGGCAAGTTCCTAATTTAAGTACTTGTGTTTTCTGTAAGAGATTTTGAAACAACTCAAGTAATCTATTTACGTATTAAGACTTTATCAATAATTAAACTAAAAACAGAAAAAACTATAAGCAGAAAATTGAGGTGAAATACCTCAATATCTTACCAAGAGTTGGCATTGACTTACCAGCACTTAACAAGAAGAACAACAGCACTGCAGTTTGCATGGAGCAAAATTAATACTATGTCCAGTTTAACACAAAGAGAATGCAGGTGTCAATTTCTCATTATTCTTCATTTATCTGTAAGGATGCAGAAAGAGAACAGATCAGGCTAAATGGAAAAAAAAGAGGCCAGTGTAAAATAGCACAGCTGCAAGTGAAATTCACAGCATCCAACTATATATTAATGACATCTGATGGCAGTGACTGAATAACCAGTATTAAAACTGCATTTGTGACAGGAAGGTTTTACATTCAATTGTAAAAATAAAAAGTTAATAACAAAACTTTTACAATAATAATAATTATTATTATTTTATTTTATTTTATTTTTTATTTTTTTTATTAAGGTGTAGGATCCTTATTACAAATATGATTAAACGAATTTTCAACATTCCAGGAGTATGAAAGTTAAGCAGAATGTGTGTGTTCTTAGTAACTCTTGTTCGGTTGTGAGCCTGTGAGAGTATTTAAGGTTAAACATTTTTATGGCAGTACATTGTTTAGTTCTCTGGGAAAGAGGGGTAAAAGAATAGATTGTGCATTACTTTTATGTCTATTAGTCATAGCCTAAGGCCACTAAGACTTTAATTATAGAACAAGTCAAAACGAAAGAGTATTTAGCCCCCTAAGAGCAGCATCATAGAGGTAATTCAACAAAATCTGTATTCATGTGTACTTCTGTGCTTAGAATTTTTATGTAACATTGATTCCGCTAGTTCAAGTGAGACTTGGAAAGTTTTGCAGGCAAAATATATACTTCTGTCAGACTAATATATTCTCTTTGTACAGTTTTGTTTTTGTGAATCGACATTGAGGACAACCTGAAGCCTACAATGAAACTATCTTCTCCCAACATGCTGCGTCTCCATGCTCTGGGTGTATTGTGGGAAACCACCTGTCCATCTATCCTTTTTCAAGTGGGCCCAAAGACTGTTTGTCCAGCCTCAGTCTGTCACCGTACGAACATGGCAGCTGGGCCAGTGTTAACCAGCATGCATCCATTAAAAAGGTCAAGTTTTCCAATATGGCAAACCTTGTGAGAAGACTGACAAAGAAATGCTCACTTTATTTCACGCAGGTCTCATCTTTGTGATCTACATTATGAAGCTAACAATACGTATCACAATACAGATATATAGTATAAGGTTTATATGGCTGTATTGATGAATGCCCCAAGATCAAATCAGTTAATCATTTAAACCTCCTGAAGAAAGAGCTATGTTGAGTTTGAAAGAGTTCTTATTTACACTCGAGCACTTTAAAGTGCCAGATTTGTGAAACATTCCATTTGGTCTGTATGAAGCCAATTGTGCAGCTGTTGCTCTGTAGCCAGTCAACAGGGCCAGCTTCCTTCCAGTATTGCGTCTATGCAGCTGACAAATCCTTTCCTTGAATTAACTGAGCTCACATAAAAAGACACCAGTCCCAACCTCCCTATCGTAATATCAGGCCCAAACAACAGCTTCTCAATTGACCAAACTCAAGTTTTGTGTATTTTCATTTTGCTGTCAACATCCAATCTTTGAAAATTAACACACTGACAGTCACCACGTTTGAAAATGCCTTTTTCCAGTTCCTTTTGAATCAATTAACAATGAAATTCTAAAAAACATTTATACACCAAGAAAATATCCCAAGTAAAAGCTCATATTGCATCACATGTTATGAGTTTACATAAACTGGACCCCAACATTTTTTTATGATCTCATCCACAGTTATGTTTTCATTAGTTTTTCATATAAATCAACAATGTAATAACGTTCATTTAAAACGTTCATCCATTCATTGGAAAACCAAAAAAAAAACTATATTTTAAAATAGGGTTTCTATCCAGTGCTTGCTAAGAACTTTCTTTTGTTTTGACATATAATACATGCACATACAGTACACAGAACAGCTGGTAATAAGATAATTCACATTTTAAGCATACTGACAGCAAGGTCTTGGACATCATGATTAATTTCATATTTCAGCCCACAGCTGAAGACGTGACTTGTTCTCAGTTTTGTCCTTCAAACATTTTTTGAATGTATTCAGTCTGTGTTAACTGAAAACTGAAAAAATATACCTTGCACGTTTAAAGCCTTTTCAATATTCCTCATTTTACCTAAATACATAAACACCTCTGCTTTCTGTGTATATAATCTTTTTCCAAATGCTTTGCAAGACATGCCTCACTTGTGGGCCGTTATTTTTACTATAAATCTGATTTTGATTCATAAGAATCCCAGCAAATAATTGCACTTATTAAAATTTAATTTTCCACAAGTACCAAATCTTATGATATTAAATGACATTCGTGTTTAATTTCAGACACTTTCCCAGAGCGTGTTTCGTGTGACTATTAAGAATGCAAACACAAAACAAACTAGAAAGAGCCTTCAGTAAGCAATTTTAGAAACAGACTGGAGTGAAGACTTCAGTATTTGGCTGAACACTGACGTCTGGGCATGTATTTCGATCAACAACACATGTCCAAGCTCAGCGAGGTTATACGGCACTAGAAAACCCCACAGAGATGAAAGGTATGCATCATCACTGGCTGCTGGCTGAGTTCCCAGCATGCCACTGTGATGCCTACAGCACATCAGTCAGCACTGCTAACTATTGGGCTGAGGAAATGCTCCACAGCTGCCATGTTTTGTTGCGTGTGTAACTGATGGTAGTGGTTAAAGGGTCAGACAAGAAGCTTCCATTGTGGTGATTTATGAGGGGTTCAAAATCTTAGAAAATTATTGTTTTAAGCTTTTTTTTTTTAGTTTCCATGAAGTGAATCACTAATTGCATGCTTTTACTGCTGGTAATGAAAAATGAAGTAGCAATATCAAAACACATAAAACCAATAAACAGTGTAATTATGTATTCGTGTGTATTTTTCATGTCAGTGCGTTTTCACTCTCTCAGAACTGTTCAAACAGTTCCTTATTTAATCTGAGATCAAAGTAGTTGCACAAATATAGCCTGAGACTTGAAATAAAAAGCATCAGCTGGAGGGGACATTTTAATGAACATTAACACCAAGATATGAAAGAAAAACAATTTCTAAAATGTCCCTTTTACAAAACATTTAATTCACATTTTGCTTCTAAGTCAAGAGAACAACTAAAATGACACCTAATGTCCATCAACTAGAAATTAAAAAATAACTTGATCAATGAAATTAAACCAAAGAATTTGAAAGGCAAAGTAATTGAAAAAAAATATTGAAATAAGTGGTTTAGCCTGCAAAGTAGGAAATGGTGTTTATTGGTACTTATTGGGACTATAATCATTGTTCTGTTTGAAAAATACTTCACACCAATGCTACAAAATAAAATTTAGGAAAATATTTGACAAAACAATTAAAATGGCTGCACAATAGGTGTCTGCCCATATTTATCTGACTAATATAATGTTGGCTGACTCCCACCACCTCAACACATCTATGAAGAAAAACAAGCTTACAGAAATAGGCTTAAAATTCCAATTCCATGGCAAATAATCATCCTTTCTGAACCAGCAAGCACGCATCAAAAGGCAAAATGGTTTGAATCACACCCAATATGAAATCTTAGCATTGTCCTTTGTTCTTACATTATTATAAATAGCAATACTTGACATAATATTTACTTTGTGAATAATAAATTGACTCAAAGTGTACATCTCTATGTATTATCTGAAATGATGAATGGTAAACTGCATATTGTTAATCGAACTGGAAGTCTGTGTTTACCGAACTTGCTGGTTTTGTTTGTGTCTGGTGTGGTAACTGGAGAACAGAACTTACACTACAGGCTGCTAGTGTGGGCAGGCTTCCACTCAGAACAGAACACAAAACCACCAATCGACATATATATATAATTTTTATATATATAATTTTTTTACATCACACCATTCCATCCAGGCCAATCACAAAAATGTATTTTTCATTCAATACAAACCTCATTTCAATCTTATTTTCTGATTGGTTATTTGAATTGTATCAAACTAGTAAACGGCAAACTCATCGGTCTGTAGTCCAAGGTTACAACATCACACAGGAGAAGGATGAAGAAGTTGGCAAAAACATCTAAAGGATACTTCAATAATGTAATCCAAGTTTCCTTTAACATTTCTAAACATGCAAATAGATTCAGGTCTCAAATTATTTCTTGTTTCTTACCTCATCAAGCTGTTTTACTTCTAAGAGAACAGAATTCCTATTTTTAACCCATACATTCTTTTTCATTTTGCACATTTCACAAGAAACTGTTGTCTATGTGTCATTTTATGAGGACTTCCAAGTAAATTAAATTTATTATTTAGCAGACGCTTTTATCCAAAGCGATCTGCAACATTTCACATGCGCATTACAGTCAGATAGCACAGGGTGTCTTGCTCAAGGACACAGCAGGTAGCTGGGCTAAGATTCGAACCAGGAGACTTCTGCATCCCAGCCAGATGTTCTGCCCATTGAGTCACCAGTAATGATAAGTAAGTAAAAGACAATCCTGACATAAACTGTGAGCCTCTCAGCAGTGTTGCTAAAAAGTGGCACCCCCTGTGCCCAGGCTATGGAAGAAAAATTTTATACCAATTAAATAAACCAGTGACACATACGACAATGCTTAGATTCACCTTTACTCCTCTACAGCCATAGTGGGAGAATGGAAATCCCCAAAGCAACACAATACACAACTACTTACATGCATTTTCCCGCATGGAGAAAGCCTGAACAGCTTGTGGATACAACTGTATAGGTTACAAAAATTATTTTAAACATTATTTACATTTACATTTTATTCATTTAACAGACGCCTTTGTCCAAAGCGACTTACAATGAATAATAGTACACGTGCATGTCACAAACGAGGTGAAACAGTATCAGAGAATCTAACTAACAGTAAGTGCTGTCCTATCATCAAAGGGCACACGAGCAATCATCTCAAAGTCATACAAGTACGGTATAAACATGGAAAATGTAGGTTTTGAATACTGTTGTAGGTCTTGATTACTGTTGGTTTGTTTAAAACTTACAGCACACAGCCATCTGGACAAATATAAAGTCTTAAAACAGGGGTTTGGGGATGACCATATTCTTTCTGCAGGTTAAATATTATCTATACCATCAAATACCATACATTCCAAATACCAAATAAGCACTAACTGCACACAGTTAATGCTTATTTTTTGTATAAAATCACAAATAAATAAAATTAAAAAAGTTATTTCACATGGCATGTTTATGTGATAGCATTAGGTCCACGTCAAGCCAACACCAATCAGCCTTGATGATATGAATGAGTCTGTGATGGTTTTACTGAAAGAAAGTGACAAGTGCTTGCTGTTTCAAGGGCTCTTTGTTATAATAAAGGCTGTTTTGATGCACATGTTGTAATCAGGCCAGCCCACGCTTTGATGGTTCATATAGAATTTACTGGAAAGGGGACTATTGTTGTCCTATAGTCTGATGCATTCATTTCTTTACTTTCAAGGTCAACTGTATTCTTTTTTACATAGTTTTCATTTGAAAATATAGGCCTATCATTAATAACACAATTAAGAGCATGGCACAAACCATTGGTACTCTTTTATTGCCTCCCTTTTGCACCTCTCAAGGTACAGCTTGAAATTTCATATTTTGTATTAATCCCTTATTAGTTCCACAGCAGAGAAAATTGGTTCTCTGCATTTAACCCATCCCTTAGGGAAGCAGGGGGCAGCCATTATTCACCCCAGGGAGCTAGCATGGAGTTGCTTATGGGCACAGCTGGCTGGACTGGCATTCAAAACAGGAAAGTTCTGCATCCCAGCCTGATGTCCTACCCATTGAGCCACCAGGCTACTATACACAGCCTCAGTTAGTGCTACCTTTAACCACATATACTCTACCTTCATATAGTTTTGTTGAGTCTTTCCTTTCATTGCCCAGTCCTTTCATTGCCCAGTCCTTCCAATTTGGTTTGTGTTCAGAATTAATTAAATTTAGTGCTCCTTTTATAAAATTCTAGTTACGTCTGTGAAATGTTCTATGAGGCCATCATCATACCATATAGTGTGCTGACTCCTCTATTTTTTTCCTTGAATGTTTCCTGCAATCAATCTGTCCTTCGACTTACATTATTAAAATATATATATATATATATATATGTTTTGAATATTTCAATATCTACCCACTTCTACACTCTTAAAGCTAGGCCCTTGTACTCAAAATGGCAGCTCTCTGATGTGCACCTCCATTGGAAACCTTTGGTTTGTCGACTGTATCCTTCACCAGTGGCCTTCTGCTAACCCAACATTCCTCCTTTTTAAGGTTTTTGCCAAATCGTGGACAAAAACCGAATTGTCAAATTCGTGCGATACTGAATGTAGACCTGGATTTTCATAATCTAACTAAAGACCTTCATAATCTAAGCACTAGCCTTCATTTTCCTCCCACTAAAGCACCATAACTGAAAAGCTGTTGGTCCTACTCTTAAATTTAAAAAAGTAGTATTGAACATCACATCACTGCTATTAATAAAAACTGAAATATACACAGCACGGACTTTCCCAGTTAAGCACGGACTTTCCCAGTTAAGCACGTACTTTCCCAGTTAAGCACGTACTTTCCCAGTTAAACATTATTGTATTACAAAAATGAAAGCAAAAAGGTGTCATTTCACTGGTAAAATCTTTCATGTAACTGGAAAAAACAAATTTTGACACTGAAGTGGGGTTCTTGAGATCTTGGATTACTATACACTGGTGATGACTATGACATAAGCTAATGCTAAATTGATATTACAGTACTGACATTATCATATATTGTTAATCATTTCAATATAAGGAACTATGTGTAACTATGACAACACATTGCTTAATTTACTACTTTGTATTTGCAATCATTGCTTATTCATTCATTGGACAGTAATTTTGCAAGGAGCCGAGACTTGAACTAATCTGCACTATTGTTAGTCATTTTTTATTGTTGCATGTTGGTAATAATTCTGCCTGTGAATTTGTCTGCATGTTGAAAATAAAATCCACTGCCAGGCTTCACATTTACCACTTTGTCAGTTCTTTCAATCATCAGATCCAAGGCCACATTCGTCTTTGCACATCGCTCTGTGCGTTTCTGATTTCATTGTTAACAAAATAGTTTCATGCAGTATCAAAGAAACCTTCAACTGCTGTCAACATGAATTAGAGTCCTCTTTAGAGTATTTACTAACCAAAAGGGAGGATAGCAGGAATACTTCCGTCTAGGGAGGACAAACCAGTAGCTACCAATGCATTCATCCTCCATGTGTGTCAATCATATTGTACTATGACCCTATTTTGTAAATAATATTAAAATTTAAATAATTTATTTTTTATGCAACTTGTACAATATCTTCAATGATAAAGGCAAAAATAAAACTGAAATGTCCAGCATGTCCCTTGCCTTGCACCCTAGGCTGCCTGAAAAAGGATCCAGGCAACTCGCCACCCAGAAGAGGATGGATGAATGGAGGGACCAGTATAAGGCTGGAATGGACTTGACCCAACCTAAATTACAGGAGTGATGTGTCTGTGCATTCTGGACAGTGTGTATTAGTTCAGAAACGCTTACTTGGAAATCATATAAATTAAGATGATGTATAAACAATAAATACGTAACTATTATATAAACTTACTAATAATTGTAGTGTAAATGATGTGTAATCCATCCGGCGAGTTGACTGTTTTAATGGAGCAGTACAAATTCACTCATTCATCACTCAAAAAATATTGCAGTATAATTAATTTCCTTTACAAAAACAAGCCAATATTTTAATGCCCTAGTAGACACCTCAGAGGCCTCATATAACAAAGGTAAATGACAACATGGCAGCACACAACATGATTCATTTACTTTAAAAGTAATTAATTAAAGTTCTTAATTAAAAACATGCTGATCCTAAAAGTTATGTCAGCTGTGACTGGAGGTAAAGTGTGTACGCATTTATAGTTTGTGCTGGCAAACAGGAAGCAATGTGGCATTGTAAGAGGATCATAGCAGACAGTCATAAACATTATCTTTGCACAGATTTCACCTGACTTGCAAAAGAGTCAATTGCAGGAAGCAAAAAAATTAGATCATCCATCCATCCATCCATCCATCATCTTAACCGCTTATTCCTGGTGAGGGTCGCGGGGAAGCCTGGAGCCCATCCC